>OZ030015.1:83772148-83897148 GCA_964023405.1 Apodemus agrarius
TCTGCTAGGGTTAAGAATGTGTCCAAAGCCGGGCGGTGGTGGCACATGCCTGTAATCCCAGCACTCTGGGAAGCAGAGGCAGGCAGATTTCTGAGTCCGAGGCCAGCCTGGTCTACAGAGTGAGTTCCAGGACAGCCAGGACTACACAGAGAAACCCTGTCTCGAAAAAAACCAAGTCCAAAAAACCAAAAAGAAAAGAAAAGAAAAGAAAGAAATGATCTGTAGGCCGGGCAGTGGTGCGTACACCGTTAATCTCAGCACTTGGGAGGCAGAGGCAGGCAGATTTCTGAGTTCAGGCCAGCCTGGTCTACAGAGTGAGTTCCAGGACAGCCAGGACTACACACAGAAACCCTGTCTCAAAAAAAAAAAAAAAAAAAAAAAAAAACACAAAAAAGCCGGGTGATGGTGGCGCAGGCCTTTAATCCAGCACTTGGGAGGCAGAGGCAGGTGGATTTCTGAGTTCAAGGTCAGCCTGGACTACAGAGTGAATCCAGGACAGCCAGGACTACACAAAGACACCCTGTCTCGAAAAACAAACAAACAAACAAACAAAAACAAAACCACAGAAAGAAAGAAAGAAAGAAAGAAAGAAAGAAAGAAAGAAAGAAAGAAGCCGGGCGGTGGTGGTGCACGGCCTTTAATCCCAGCACTTGGGAGGTAGAGGCAGGCAGATTTCTGAGTTCAAGGCCAGCCTGGTCTACAAAGTGAGTTCCAGGACAGCCAGAACTACACAGAGAAACCCTGTCTCGAAAAAACAAAAACAAAAACAAAAAAAAAGAAAAAAGAAAGAAAGAAAAAGAAATGATCTCTAATGCTACAGAGCTGACTCAGCACATACAGAAAGGCAATACAACAATGCAAATGCAGTGGTGTCCATGTCTGTAACCCCAGCACCCCCACTGTGCAAAGTGGAGCCAGGACAGAACTGTCCAGAATCTCCCAGATCAGGTGCCTTAAAATATGCACCCAGCAAAGTGAGAGCGGAGAACCATCTCCCACAAGCAGCCCTCTGACCTCCATCTACTTTCGGGGAGGCCTGCACATGCGCAGGAATGGCACACCCACCCACACACTCGCCTACCGACCCACACACCAAATAAACCAACAAATTAATTGATTAGTGTAATTTTTTGGAAAGACTCAAAGGGGAGAATCTAATCAAAGTTGAAAGCTGGAATCAAGACATCCAGAATAATCTGGACCACATTTTTAGGGACTGGTCGGTCGGGGAATGAGTTTCAGAAATCAAAAACCTCCCTCAGAATTGCTAGAGGGTCCGAATAGCTGAAGAGGGACTTTTCACCAGCGAAGGCCTCAGCGACGCGTTTACATACAGCTGTGTTTGTGGCTTAGCTTCAGAAGTAGGTAATGTGGGTTGCTTGGTGGGTGTGGCTTGCTTTAATGGGTCAGCTCCAGATAAGCGGTATCAATACGTTAATATTAATGAACAGAAAAGGTGCAGAAATATGTGGATACGTAAATGAGCTTGAAAGTTGTGGATGACTCAAAAAATACCCCCAAATAAGGATCTCAAAGGCAGAGGCCTTCCTGGCCTATGCCCTGCTCTCTTTTGACCCTGTCACACTCTCCCAGGCAAGCCACACAGACAGAAGGGGTCCTCCTCCCCAGGGCAGATCACAAGTGTGACAAGAGGAGACACAGTGTTTTCTCCCAAAGCCAGCCACATAAACTCCAAATAATCCAGTAGCTTCCCCCACCTCTCTGTGTGAGTTGACTGTAAAGGAACTTCTACTTTACATTTTGATTGTCACTGATTACCCCACCCACCCTGTAAGGAGGAACATTTTGTAGACCAGGAATCTCAACAGACAGGCCTTGCTGGGTTTTCCCCTGGTCTATTACCCTTCGGTCACACCCTTGTATCCAATCTTTCCACACTACAGTCCAAACTTCACAGAACATGTAAATGGGCCTTTAGATCTCTAATCTGAAAACTCCTGTGTCAAACTATGAGATACCCCCACTCTTCCACCCCCTCAAGGCCTCTCTATGTAGCCCTAGATGTCTTGAAACTGGCTATGTAAGTCAGGCTGGCCTCTAACTCATGGAGATCTGCCTGCCTCTGTTTCTGGCATAGGCATAGCATTGTGGGACTGGCACGGGCCTGCGTTCCCATATCTTGGGAAGTTACAGCAGGAGCATTTTCGGTGTGAAGCCAATCATGACTTTGCTTAAAATCTTTTGTTTTTGTTTTTGTTTTTTGTTTGTTTGTTTTTCCAGACAGGGTTTCTCTGTATAGCCCTGGCTGTTCTGGAACTGATTCTATAGACCAGGCTGGCCCTAAACTCAGCAATCTGCCTCTGCCTCCCAAGTGCTGGGATTAAAGGCATGCGCCATCACTGCCCAGTGCTTAAAATCTTTTCTTCAGGGACAAATAAATGTGTATTATCTGGGTTGCAATACAATGTGGGGTTTGTTTGTTTGCTTGCTTGCTTTTAATCTTTATTAAAATTTGTTTCTTTGGTTGGTTTTTGAGACAGGGTTTCTCTGTGTAGCCTTGGCTGTCCTGGAACTTACTCTATAGACCAGGCTAGCCTCGAACTGAGAGATCTGCCTGCCTCTGCCTCCTGAAAACTAGGGTGTGTGCCACCACTGCCCGGTGCTTTTAATTTTTGACGATGAATTGAATGTGTGTGTATCTGTGTGTCTATTTGTCTGTGTGTGGTATGTAATTATAAGTGTGTGTGTTGGGGGCAGGGGAGTATGTGCACCTGAGTGCAGTGCCCATGGAAGTAAGAAGATGGTGTCAGATCCTGTAGAGCTGGAGTTTCAGGCAGTAGGGAGCTACCTGACCTGGGTGCTGGGAACCAAAAAACTCAGGTCTTTTGCAAAGTTTCAAGCGTTCCTATGGACACACCATTTCTCCAGTCCTTGTGTGATTTTTTTTTTTTTTTTTTTTTTTGAGACAGGGTTTCTCTGTGTAGTCCTGGCTGTCCTGGAACTCACTCTGTAGACCAGGCTGGCCTTGAACTCAAAAATCCGCCTGCCTCTGCCTCCCAGAGTGCTGGGATTACAGGCGTGTGCCACCACCACCCGGCTCCCTGTGTGATTTTTGTTGTTGTTGTTGGTGGTGGTTTTTGAGACAGGATTTCTCCGTATAACAGAGCCCTGGCTGTCCTGGATTTGCACAGGCTGGCCTCCGGGTTAAAGGCATGCACCACCTGACCAGCCTGATGTGATATTTGGATATATGTTTATAATGTCACCAAATTATTTTGACAGATTAGAACAAAATGCCAAAATCAAGAAGATGAAATTTAACAGGCATAAAATCAAGACTTATGTGTATGGTGGTTTTGTTGTTGTTGATGGTGGTGATTTTGGTTTTTGTTGTTGTTGTTGTTGTTGTTGTTGTTGTTTAAATCAGTTGCACAGGAAGGAGCTGGACGGCCTTGACATCATTTTAGGTGAAAAGGTTCAGACTTCAACAAACTCAATTCCGTTGACACTTCAGAATGTCAAGGAGAGAGAGGGAAAGAGAGAGAGAACGCATAATCTCACTGTGCCTTTCGATGACTAGTGAGAAGTGAGATGGCTAGCTGACTCCGAGGCAGCCTTCAAATTGGCAGTTGAAGACTCTAGGCCTAAATCTCTGTTTCCCAGAACTGGGCAATTCCAGGCAAGTCTAGGCCTCAGAAACTGCCCTGCAACCTGGCCTGAGGCAAGGACAATGGGTCAGCGGCAGTTTCCAGACCTCCTCGGCTACTTCCTCAGGAACAGTTTCCAGACCTCCCCACACTACTACGGTAATGGAATGTGAGTAGAGATGGACCCAAAGGAGTAACGCGGAGGTCACATACACCAGATTTCCTTAATGTACTTTAAAGCAGGCCTGCAAGCTCACATGGGTGTCTCTCTAGTCTGGTAATGGGAGACCCCAGCATGCTGGACTTCCGCAGAATAAAATACTCTGCAGGCTGGAGAAATCGCTCGGTGGATTACAGCACTGACTGCTCTAAGCTCAGCTGTGACTCCATAGGTCCTGAGTTCAATTCCAGGCCATCCAGGACTGGCAGAGATAGGGCTGTGGAGGTGGTTCCGTATATAAGAGCATCGGTCGGCTGGGCGTTGGTGGCACACGCCTGTAATCCCAGCACTTGGGAGGCAGAGGCAGGCGGATTTCTGAGTTCGAGACCAGGCAACATTCATAGACAATAGAACGAAAGAGTAGAGGTGGCAAAGATAGGTAAACACATAGAAAAGGTAAAATACCTAGCCATATAGGAGGGGATCACCTATAAGTCTAACACTTGAAAGGCTAAGGCAGAAAGATCATAAGACCAGTCTGGAATACACAGACTGAACAATAAAATTGAAAGATGAATTAAGGGCTGCAGAAATGGCTCAGCGGTTAAGAGCACTGACTGTTCTTCCAAAGGTCCTGAGTTCAAATCCCAGCACCCACATGGTGGCTCACAACCATCTGTAATGGGATCTGATGCTCTCTTCTGGTGTGTCTGAAGACAGCTACAGTGTACCTTCATATAACAATGCATAAATCTTTGGGCCGGAGCGAGCGAGACCTGAGCAGAAGTTTAATTCCCAGCAACCACATGCTGGCTCACAAGTACAGCTACAGTGTACTCATATACATAAAATAAATAGATAAATAAATAAATACATAAGTAAATAAATCTTTAAAAGAATGAAAGAAGGACAGAAAGAAAGAAAGCAAGGTGAATTAAGGAACAAGAAATTCCATTAAAGGGTCAGGAGGACAAGGAGATAGAGCAGTGCTGGCCCTGCTCCCAGGCTTTGATTTTCTCTTCAGACCGTGAAGGTTCCAGTGAGGCTTGGGGTTCCAGCCTCACGACTTTCTTCTCTCTGTGGCTTGCTCGCCGCTCCACCCCATTAGGCAGCCCTTCTGGAAACTCTGAAACTCTCTTTCTTCCAGTGTCCTGGCTTGTGTGCAGTGACTCCACTCCCTCTGCCAAAGAATAACGCTAAAATTGACTTTCCTGGAAACCAGTTAATATCTTTAGGAAGCTCAGCCCTAGTTTAGGAGAGACTGGAACCTTTAAATAATGGGAAGATAAGAAAATAATTCTCAAGCCAAGCATGGTGATGCACACCTTTAATCTCAGAACTCTATGCAGAGGCAGGTGGATCTCTGAGTTTGAGGCCAGCCTTGTCTACAGGAAAGTTCCAAGGACAGGCAGGACTACACCGAGAAACCCTATGTTGAAAATACCAAAGCCAGGGCTGGGGAGATGGCTCAGCGGTTCAGAGCACTAACTGTTCTTCCAGAGGTCCTGAGTTCAAATCCCAGAAATCACATGGTGGCTCACAACCATCTATAGTAGGATCTGATGCCCTCTTCTGGGGTATCTGAAGACAGCTACAATGTACTCATATAAATAAAATAAATAAATCTTAAAAAAAAGAAAAAAGGAAAATAAAATAAAATACCAAAGCCAAAGGAATGACAAAAAGAAGAACAAAACAAAAAATTAAGAAAGAAAAGAAAAAAAAAAGAAAATGATCCTTAGCATCCATGGCACACGAATCTAACCTCCAGTCTCTTAAAATGTCACCTCAGCATGGTAGACAGCTACACCAGTCTTCATGCATCTAGCTGTATCTGACAACCTGCCTAGGAGGAAGCACATGTCAAGCTCACATTTTACACAGGACAAAATGGACATATTAAGTCAGGAAGCATAAGACAATTGGTTTCTTTCTTTCTTTCTTTCTTTCTTTCTTTCTTTCTTTTTTTTGTTTTGTTTTTTTTTTGTTTGTTTGTTTTTTGTTTTTGTTTTTGAGACAGGGTTTCTCTGTGTAGCCCTGGCTGTCCTGGATCTCACTCTGTAGATCAGGCTGACCTCGAACTCAGAAATCCGCCTGCCTCTGCCTCCCAAGTGTGATTACAGGCGTGTGCCACCACCCCCAGCTGACAATTGGTTTTCTACTCAATCTACAGAAGTTAATTTGGCAGCATAAGAAAGAACACTTTTATAACGTCCCGAAAGCCAGAATATCAGTATGACCCATGAGTAAGTCGGTAAAGGGAAAGAATGTAACTTAGAGTTGGGTTGGGAGACCTGAGTTACGTGCCTAGACAGGGCCCTGAGTCACTGTGTTGCTTCCTGGTTACTGGCCCCATCTTCCCCTCCCCCTTCTCCTGCACAATTTCTTGTATACATTTTTTAAAAATATATAAAGCCAAGCACGATTCAAACATACCAAATTCTTTTTTTTTTTTTTTTTTTTTTTTTTTTGGTTTTTCGAGACAGGGTTTCTCTGTGTAGCTCTGGCTGTCCTGGAACTCACTCTGTAGACCAGGCTGGCCTCGAACTCAGAAATCCGCCTGCCTCTGCCTCCCAAGTGCTGGGATTAAAGGCGTGCGCCACCACGCCCGGCTCCCATACCAAATTCTTATTGTAGCATATATAGGATGGGCTTGTTCATTATATAGCCACTAGTACAAACTTTAAGTTTATTGGGGTCCCCAGATGGGAATTAAGTGAGTAGGTAGTATGTTTCTGCTTCTTGGGTGTTTCCTGTCTGAGCTGACACAGCCCTGTGGCTAACACCGAACCGGGGAGAGATACTTGGAGAGATAGAACTGAGGAGGACCCAGCTGGGGCAGAGGATGAGTCAGGGCTCAAGGACTCGATACCAACTTTTCCCACTCCTGCCAGGAAAATTCTGGGGTGAGACAGCATAGGCCCGAGCCAAAGGGGGCGGGCCTGTCAGCTGCCTACCCTGGGGCCTCTGCCTTGTGGTTTCACCCCGGGCTGCCCTGCGGCTGTAACGTGTCTACTGACACGCAAGCCCTGGACACTCTGTCCCTCCCCCTTTCCCAAACCTTCACTGGTTCAGGAGTCTCCAGAAGGGAATGGAGGGGCGAAGAGAGGGAGAGGGAAGACCAGAGCTCGGCGGGTATGTGGCAGCTCAACACCCGGCAGAATCAAACCCGGAGGCGGGAGTGGGAAGTAGACGTTTTAGCTCACCTCCATGAAAACCAAGATAAAAGACAGAAGAGCACCAAGTTTAGGGGATGAGACGTGTCTGAAGGACAAGACGGAACAACCAGCGGCATCAGCATGCAAAACTGTAAGGCAAAGGGCCACACTTGTGTGTGGAGGGACTCCAGGCTCCTGCGAGCCCATCTATTATAACACCAAGATTCCTTGTGGGCAGCAAGTCTCAAAACTTTCCTCTAGCGCGGAAATAACCCAGTCACCGGCGCTATACAGTCACAAGATACAAACTCTTATCACTCCGTGTGAAGTCAAGTTTTGCAATCCCCATTTCACCAAAGGGGTTTGGGCCGCCGCAGGTTTAAGTAATTTGCTCACAGAATTTGGAAATCATACAGCAAGGTCCGTAACCGCGTCCAGAACCCCCGTTGGAATCCATCAGACCAAGCTGCACTGAATAGAGTTAGCTTTGTGCTTCCCAAAGCAGAGATTTGCAAGTCTGGACTTGCTCGGCTCTTGAGATCTGAGCTCCCAGCGCAGTCCTGGTACCCTCTAGTGGAAGTTTCCTGCATTAGCGAACAACACACTACAGGAGAGTGTCTCAAAAGAATTCACGTTTGGTTGCTGGGGGGTGGGGTGGGGTGGGGTGGAATCTGCGAGTGTGCGGGATGGGGTGCAGGTTAGAGACAGTGTTAGTCAAGATTCTGACTGACGTTGAGTCCCACAAGAGTCCTGGGTTCCTGCCTTCGTTCATTACCAATAGGAAGGAGATCCAAATCACTTGGGAATCTGGGCTTCTAAGACTCCTGAGAAAGAGCCCCCTCCCCCACCTTTTTTTTTTCTACTGAGGACAAGTTAGTGATCAGAAATGCAAAGTGACTTGTCTAAGGCCACAGGACAAGCGGAAGCCAGCAATAGTAGGGTGGTGTTTCCTTTGCCCCCCACCCCCCCAAAGAGAGCTTTTTCTCCCCCTTCTTATTTATTTGCTAATAGGCTGACTTTACCCATGACTTGAGAGCGTATAAAGACATGAAACTTGTAAACACGAGCAGGGACAGTTTTGTAACTTCATCTGCCCAACAAGCCATGAACTTTTCCACTTTTGCGTTCAGCACCTATTACTGCCAAACCCAGAGGCTCGGCCTTTGCAGCATGTGGACCCTGGGGAGGGAGGGAGCTCCCGGACTCCTGGAACCCCGTGCTTAAAGCCCTCCAGGGCCTTGCTGGAGTCTCCTCCTCCTCTCTTCCAGGCAACGAGGCTTTGATTTATTTCTCTTTCCCCTCTCCCTCCCCCTACAAGTAATCCCTGAGCACGGAAGTAGGTTAGAAACAGATTACTCTGGTCCAAGGGCTTTGCCCTCTCCTCCCTAAACAGGCTGTGTGCAGGGTGGAGTGGGGTGGAGGGAGAGAGTCGCCTACAGCCTGAAACTCCCTTTTAGGATTATTGCTTGATTTAGCCATCTGGGAGAAAGTGGAGCACGGAGAGGCTAGGGATTAATTCTAGACCTCTCCAGCAGTGTGGGCTTCTTTCCTGGCCGAGCCAGGATGAATAATATCTCTCCCTGAACATGCCTTCGGAGCGAGGAATCTAGGACAAGCACAAAGGCAAAGGCTCAGTCCCCAGCAGCGAAGGAGAATGGAAAGACAGAACAGAAAGAAAGGCAGCTTTGACAAGTTCTGCAGCGCTGACATAGGGATCACTCGGGAGCCATGGAAACTTCCTGGGTTCCCACCGCTAAGCTTTAGCAGAGATGGCACCTACATGTTTGCCTGAGGAGCCAGCTCATATCTGGAAGTTTCTTGTCTAGGGGCACTGCCCTGGGGTGTCCTCTAGGACAAGGATGTCTCTCTTCTGTGTCCAACACTTCTCCGCATCCTACCTAGCGCCTAGTACAGGTGCCTTTCTGGGATATGGGCTGGCTTGGGAGGAGGAGCCATAAGTAACCAGAGTGGAACTCATTTGATTTTTAATGAATTAATAAGTCTGTAATTTGGGTATGGAATTACCACCTTTGTATATAGATGGGAATCAGGTGTGGCCAAGATGCTGCATCAAGAACTATCCCACTTGTGAGAACCACAGGGAGTTAGCCTGGGTGACAGAGAAGCGTTCCTAATGTCGTTAGCTAAAATTAGTGGAGTGGTACCTGCTTGGTTAAGTCCCTTCTCTTCATGCCCTCCCATACATCAGAGAAGGACAGATTTCTCAAGCAGTAATTACCTGTGGTAATCCATGGGTCATCCTATTTAGAATCAGATTCTTCCAATGCTCTGGGAAAATGTTCCTGTCTAAATCAGCTGTGTTCTTCTACACGTAGGTCACTCAGAGAAATTTCAGAACTTCCAATTTAAAAAATAAAACCTGAGCTGGGTGGTGATGGGACATGCCTTTAATCCCAAGAGGCAGAGAGGCAGGCAGGCCATTTCTGAGTTTGAGGACAACCTGGACTACTGAGTGAGTTCCAAGATAAGTCAGGACTACACAGAGAAACCCTGTCTCAAAAGAAAACCCCAAAAAGCAGAAGCCAAAATGTATGTGTGTGTATGTGTGTGTGAGATGTGTGCGTATATGTATGTTTGTATGTGTATATGATGTGATATGTGTGTGTAACACACACATCATTGTGTAAACATGCCCATGCCCATGTGTGCTTCTGCAGAGGTCAGAGCAAGACTTCAGAGTCTTTCTTTATTGCTCTCAAAATTATTGTCTTGAGACAGTCTCTTCCTGATCCAAAAGTCTGTCCTTTCGGCTAAACCGGCTGGCCATCAGATGCTCTAGACATCTATTTCTTGGTGTTGATATTATAGACACGTGTGTACGCCTGTGTGTATAGTGCATACTAGGCACATGCTAGTGATATTATAGGCAGGTGTGTATGCCTGTATGCATAGTGCATACTAGGTGCATGCTAGGTGCATGCTAGTGGTGGCAGAGGTCAGAAGAGGACATCAGATCCTCTTCTGATTAGGATGTGAGTGAGCCTCCGTTGGAGAGGGAGACAGAGGGAAGCAGGAAGAGAAAGGGGTCTCCAAGAGAGGGGAGGGGGAACCAAAATGTCTGGATTATATAGGGAAGAGCCTCTAGGTGAGAGGAAGTTCAAGTCCGGGCCCTGGGCTGGAAATTTCAGCATAGAGGGTAGGACATGCCACCCATGCCCTGTAACAGGCAAAGACTAAGGGATGCTGGTTTGGGAGAACCTGGAGGCCAGGTCTGCTTTGGTATGTTAAATATGCAGCTTAGTCTCTTCTCCTGGGTCTGAAACACACACACACACACACACACACACGCACACGCACACGCACACGCACACGCACACGCACACGCACACGCACACGCACACGCGCCCTGCTGTTAACAAGGACTCCTTTAGGTTCAATCTGAAAGTCTCACTAGGAAAAACTTGGGTTTCAGGAACACCTTGAGTATTGAGAAAAATGGGAAAGAAAAGTCTGCCTCATAGGATTTCCTTTTCACTGTTGTTTAAGAGGTTTTTATTTTATTTATTTATTTATTTATTTATTTATTTATTTTGAGACAGGGTTTCTCTGTGTAGCCCTGGCTGTCCTGCAACTCACTCTGTAGACCAGGCTGGCATTGAACTCAGAAATCTGCCTGCCTCTGCCTCCCAAGTGCTGGGATTAAGGGCTTATCTGTATATCTTTATGTGCACCACATGTGTAATGCCCTCAGAGTCCAGAAGAGGGCATGATTCTGGACTGATTCTAGGGCATCAGATTTCCTAGAATTGGAGTTATAGGGGGATATGAGTCACCATGTGGGTGCTGGGAACTGAACTTGGGTGCTCTGCAAGAACAGGAAGGACTCAACACCTGAGTCAACTCTTTAGTCTCTATTTTCTTTTCTTTTTTCTTTGTTTTGTTTTGATTTTTGTTTGTTTTCTGAGGCAGGATTTCTCTGTGTAGTTCAGGCTTCCTGGAACTCTCTAGATAAACCAGGCTGTCCTGGAACTCACAGGGATCCACTGCTTCTACCTCCCAAATGCTGGGAAGTGTTTTTGTTGTTGTTTGTTTTTGTTTGTTTGTTTCTATCAGCAAATAATTAATAAAGACTTGATTTAGCAGGTTTTCTTTTTTCTTTTCTTTTCTTTTTTTTCTTTTTTGGTTTTTTGAGACAGGGTTTCTCTGTGTAGCTCCGGCTGTCCTGTAACTTACTCTGTAGACCAGGCTGGCCTCGAACTCAAAATTCCACCTGCCTCTGCTTCCCAAGTGCTGGGATTACAGGTGTGTGCCACCACCGCCTGGCAGTAGGCTTTTTTTTTAAAGGCTAACCTTAGCAGACTGGTGAGATAGCTCAGCAGTTAAGAGTGCTGGCTGCTCTTCCAGAGGTCCTGAGTTCAGTTCCCAGCAACTACATGGTGGTTCACCATCTAAAAGGGAATCTGAAACATTTTTTTAAAGATTTCTTTCTTTCTTTCTTTCTTTCTTTCTTTCTTTCTTTCTTTCTTTCTCTTCCTTCATTCCTTCCTTCCTTTCTTTCTTAATGTATATGAATACACTATAGCTCTCTTCAGACACACCAGAAGAGGGTATCAGATCCCATTACAGATGGTTGTGAGCCACCATATGGTTGCTGGGAATTGAACTCAGGACTTCTGGAAGAACAGTCAGTGTTCTTAACCACTGAGCCATCTCTCCAGCCCACATTTTCTTTTAAAGCTAAGCTTAACAGCACATATTTAAATACCAGTAGAACTAGTGAAGTTGGCAGCTTCTGAGTACAGTTAGAAATGTATGAACCGCCGGGCAGTGGTGGCGCGCGCCTTTAATCCCAGCACTTGGGAGGCAGAGGCAGGTGGATTTCTGAGTTCGAGGCCAGCCTGGTCTACAGAGTGAGTTCCAGGACAGCCAGGACTACACAGAGAAACCCTGTCTTGAAAAAAAAAGAAAGAAAGAAAGAAAGAAAGAAAGAAAGAAACATTCATTGGTGTTATGTCCTTACCAGACAGCTGACAATCCCCCTTGGGCTTACTGAGGTAGAAGGCTAATACAAAACTTTCCAAAACAGCTAATCAAAAGTTAAAATCCATCTCAGAGGGAAGGAAACTGTATTGAGCACTCTTATTTCATCCGGACTGATATGGAATTAGCTTGCCTGTTGCTGAGAAACTGAGCACGGGTCAGGCAGAGATGAGGTGGGATGTGTGACCTAGTCTGTGCGGCTCCAGGATGACCTGATCATCACATTACGATTCCTTTAACCACTGAATGTGAAGCGATTTTAGAGTTGTTACACTCTGTGGACCTGACTCTCAGTTCTGCCAGTTATTTTGTCTAAATTTTTTTTTTTCTTTTTGGTTTTTCGAGACAGAGTTTCTCTGTGTAGCTCGGGCTGTCCTGGAACTCACTCTGTAGACCAGGCTGGCCTCGAACTCAGAAATCTGCCTGCTTCTGCCTCCCAAGTGCTGGGATTACAGGCGTGTGCCACCACCGCCTGGCTTATTTTGACTAAATTTAAATTACATATTTAGTATCTCTGGCCCAACCACATATGTAAAAGCAGGAATATTTATTACTTGTGGTGAGGATTAAGTTGATATATTTAATGCTTAACTTGCCAGGCGCCTAGTAAACAATTTTGAAAAACCAGTTATTACCAAATTTGGTAAGTGGTATTTTTGGAAATGATAGGTTTGGGGAAATGACAGATTCTTGTCAACCCACGTGCCATTTGCTTTTCAGTAATCGCAGCTTCCCTAACGGAATGGTAAGAAAGAATTTTCACGTAGAAAAAAACTTGAAGGTTTAAGGTTATGCTGCATTTTGAGGTCAGATACACACCCAGAAACTATCATTTTTGCCCTAAATACCTCCAGTGAATTCCTAGTAATGAAAGAAAACACTTATCTCAAAGGCCTCTGGTTTCAGAGGGAAGCACTTTTTCATTTTTTTTTTTTTTTTACTGAATGTAAATAAAGTGTAACACTGTGCTAAGTAACCAGGAATGCAGCACCCAGAGTCCCACAGAAACCCTCATGCGCAGGCGCAGCTGGCTCTCTACCAGTCTGGCTGGCGCGTGACAGCCGTGCGGTTTACCCTCCTTCCAAAGTGGTTTCATTGCGCACGCGCGAACCCATTGCGCGCGCTCGTGCGCCCCGCCCATGAGAGCGTGCGCGTGCGTGCGACTCACCTTTCGGCCAAGGGCGCGCGCCCTGGAAAATTCCACTCCCGAGCTCGCTCCACCCTATGCGCCTTTTCTCTGGCTGGGTAATCTGCGGCTCGACTAGCATCCCGGCGGCCTTTGCGCGAGCAAAATGGCAGCCCCCATACCACGGGGCTTGTCCTCCTTATCTAGGATTTTGGGATGGTGGTCTCGGCAGGTGGGTAGGGATGGAGCGACTGAAATGTTAGGACCAGAAAGAGGAGCTTAGAGTAGAGGGGAATAATCGTTTTGTGGCCGTTGCTGAGTTTGGACGATACGAGTCAGACTTCATTTGGGGAAAAAACTTGAGGTGTATGTGATCCCCTTAAGTCTCACTAGACGGGTCCTAGACGGAGATTTAAGTTTCCTGGCATTAAGCTTCTTTACATTATAGTCTTTGGCGAGAAGATGTTAAAAAGAAAGTAGTGACTTGGAAGATGAAGCAGCTTCTTTTACATTCTTAAAAATGAACTGGAAAGGATAGGTAGGGGGTTTGTCTTATCCTGGAGGGTAAAGGGTCATCTGGCTTTGTAAAAGTTTATTGGTCAGTTAGGAGCTAGAAGCTATTTGCGTCTGCAAAAGCAAAATAGAAGTGTGGAGGAAATGCCCGGGAGATCTTGCTTAATGTTTTAGTAATAGCGTTCCACTCTTTTCAGACATGGGTTGATAACTAAGGTTCACTATTAAACTAAAAGTTCGTTGACAGCAGGACCTTTGCTTTAATCATCTCTGCATACAGTAGTACTACAGAATGTATTAAAGGAAAGTTTTTTTTTGTTTGTTTGTTTGGTTGGTTTTTTGAGACAGGGTTTCTTTGTGTAGTCCTGGGTGTCCTGGAACTCTGTAGACCAGGCTGGCCTCGAACTCAGAAATCCGCCTTCCTCTGCCTCCCAAGTGCTGGGATTACAGGAGTGCGCCACCATGCCTGGCTGGAAAGTTTTTAGTAAGTGTCGGCTGGTGTTATTAATTGGCTGTGGTAAAAGCCATCCCTAGGTGTTCAAGTAGTAATATCATTTACCCATAATAGTTATTTCTTAACTTCTGAGCATTTTTTTTTGTGGGTATGTCATTTCTATACGACTTTGCATACAGTTTGCTCAAGATAAATGTATTCTTTCCAAATAACCTATACGCTACTTTTTATTTTAATCTCCCAGCCCATTCTGGTGACTCAGTCCACAGCTGTAGTTCCAGTAAAAACCAAAAGCCGTTTCAGACCCCCGACTCCTGAACCCAAGTACAAAACAGAGAAGGAGTTTTTGGAATATGCCAGGAAAGCGGGATTGGTTATTCCACAGGAACGGTTGGAGCGCCCTATACATTTGGCCTGTACAGGTAAAGAACAGCAGTTCTGGGAACCTGACTCAATTCTCTACTGTCAGAGGTCTGGGGTTTAGAATGCTTTAGACTCTAATTGACAGCATTAAATTAACCATTAAGTGGGTCTGGAGAGATGGCTTAACAGTTAAGAGCACTGACTGCTCTTTCAGAGGTCCTGAGTTCAATTCCCAGAGACCTCATAGTGGCTCACCACCATCTGTAATAGGATCCGATGCTCTCTTCTGAATTGTGTGAAGAGAGCTACAGTGTGTACTCATATAAATAAATCTTTGAAACAAACGAACAACAACAAAAAAAGGATAAAAGAAATTAACCACAAAGTTCAGCTTTAGTAATGATTTACTTTATATACACTATATTTCATAAAGTCAGTTTTGTTTTGTTTTTACAGAACTTGGGGTTAAATTTAGAGCTAAACAAGCAGTCTCCCACTGAGCTATACCCCTGTTCTCCTTTTCTTTTTGCCTTTGAGATGGGTGGATCCTTCAGCATAAATAGTAGTTGAAACTTAGGGCTGTACCACTAGTCCTGCTAATGAGGTCATCTTTTGATTCTGTTTTTACACTTCTAGAATGAATGAAATTTCTCCAGTTTGTAGAAGTAGAAATAGACTCTAGGAGAAGTTAAATTACTCTTTCTTTTCTTCTTGTTTTTACTTCCTTTTTTTCTCAACATAACAAAAGATGTCCCAATAGTGCAACACTTAGTTCCTGTTACTTGCACAAGTGTAACAAAGTTTCCTCTATGTGCAAGTCTATTTGGTTAGTCCACTTCATGCCCCGTGTCCTTCCCAGTTTTATCTGACCGCAAGATGATGTCTTAGTCTTTCCTTCTTTCTTTCTTTCTTTCTTTCTTTCTTTCTTTTTTTTAAGATTTATTTATTTATTATATGTAAGTACACTGTAGCTGTCTTCAGACACACAAGAAGAGGAGTCAGATCTCATTACAGATGGTTGTGAGCCACCATGTGGTTGCTGGGATTTGAACTCAGGACCTCCGGAAGAGCAGTCAGTGCTCTTAACCGCTGAGCCATCTCTCCAGCCCTGTCTTAGTCTTTCAATGACTTCTTAGTTTTCTTCTCTCCTCACAGCGGGTATCTTCGATCCCTATGTCCCACCAGAGGGCGATGCTCGAATGTCATCGCTTTCAAAGGAAGGACTGACACAGAGGACTGAGCGATTGAGAAAGAACGCGGCGTCACAGCTGGCGTAGGTGTCCGAGGCAATGAGGTTTCAATATTCTGGGCTGAGAAGAACATGTGGTATTTAGTTCTCAATTGCGTTATATGGTATATATTGATTTTCCTCTCCCTTTATTTTTATGTGTTTTGCCTTCATGTGTGCAGTGCTTGTGGAGGCCAAAAGAAGGCATCCAATCTTAAAACTGGGGTTAGCTAGAAGTGGCTTGGAGCTGTCATATAGGTGCTAGGAACCAAACCCAGGCCTCTGCCAGAGCAGCAACGCTCCTAACCATGGAGCCATCTCTCCAAACACTAAAGTAGAGTCAAGGTCTTGCTATGTGGTCCAGGCCGGCCTTGAACTTGGCAATCTTCTTTTCTCAGCTCCTTTTTTTGGGGGTGGGGGTTGGGGGGTGGGTTTCGAGACAGGATTTCTCTGTGTAGCCCTGGCTGTCCTGCAACTCACTCTGTAGACCAGGCTGGCCTTGAACTCAGAATTCTCAACTGAGGAAACTCGAATGGCTCTGAAGCACCTAAAGAAATGTTCAACATCCTTAGTCATCAGGGAAATGCAAATCAAAACAACACTGAGATTCCACCTCACACCAGTCAGAATGGCTAAGATGAAAACCTCAGGGGACAGTAGATGCTGGCGAGGATGTGGAGAAAGAGGAACACTTCTCCATTGGTGGTAGGATTGCAAGCTGGTAAAACCACTCTGGAAATCAGTTTGGCAGTTCCTCAAAAAATTAGACATAGTACTACCTGAGGACCCAACTATACCACTCCGGGGCATATACCCAGAAGGTGCTCCAACATGTAATAAGGACACATGCTCCACTATGTTCATAGCAGCCTTATTTATAATAGCCAGAAGCTGGAAAGAACCCAGATGTGTCCTACAACAGAGGAATGGATACAGAAAATGTGGTATATCTACACAATGGAGTACTATTCAGCTATTAAAAACAATGAATTCATGAAATTCTTAGGCAAATGGATGGAATTAGAAAGTGTCATCCTGAGTGAGGTAACCCAATCACAAAAGAATGCATATGGTATACACTCACTGATAAGTGGATATTAGCCCAAAAGCTCAAAATAAACAAGTTACAAGTCACAGACCACAGGAAGTTCAAGAAGAAGGAAGGCCAAAGTGTGGGTGCTTTGGTTTTTCTAAGAAAGGGAACAAGATACTCACAGGGGCAATTATGGAGACAAGGAAGCAGAGACTGAAGGAAAGGCTACCTAGGGACTGTCCTGTCCTACCTGGGGATTCATCCTATACCAAACCCTGACACTATTATGGATGACAAGAAGTGTGTGCCGATCAGGTCAGTGGTGGCACATGCCTTTAATCCCAGCACTTGGGAGGCAGAGACAGGTGGATTTCTAAGTTTGCAGCCTGACTGGTCTACAAAGTGAGTTCCAGGACAGCCAGAGCTACATAGAGAAACCCTGTCTTGGAAAACGAAACAAAACAGAAGTGCATACCAAAAGGAGCTTGTTAGGGTTGTCTCCAGAGGGGCCCTGCCAGAGACTTACACATACAGAGGCAGATGCTGGCAGCCAACCATTGGACTGAGCTCAAGGTCCCCAATGGAGGAGTTGGAGGAAGGACTGGAGGAGCTGAAGGGGTTTGCAGCCCCATGGGAAGAATGATGATGTCAACCAACCAGACGCACCAGGGTTCCCAGGGACTAAGCCATCAATGAGGGGTACACATGCTAGCCAAAAGTGTGGCAGAGGAATGCCTTGTCGGGCATCAGTGGGAAGAGAGGTCCTTGGTTCTGTGAAGGTTCAATAGATGCCGCAGCATGGGGAAATCGAGGCGGGGCAGGTGAAAGTAGGCTGGGTGGCATGTTCTTGGAGGCAGGGGATGGGAGAATGGGTTGGGAGTTTTCTGGGGGAGGGGGTAAACTGGGAAAGGGTATAACATTTGAAATGTAAATGAAGAATATATTCAATGTAGTAGCTGGACTACTACATTGATTTTGAGTGTCAGACCAATCTTAACATTCTTAGAATCAATTCTATTTTTGCTCCTGATGCTCCTTGTTTCAATCTGTTGCCAATTTGATTCTGTCATTTGACATTATTATAACTATACAAATGTTCTGACAGCTGGGCTTTTCTCTTCCTGCATTTTCTGTTGTTGTTCTAGACTGGGTTTCTGTATGTAGACCTAGCTGTTCTGGAGCTCACAATGTAGACCAGGCTAGCCTCAAACTCACAAGAGATCTGCCTGCTTCTGCCTGCCCAGTGCTAGGATTGAAGGCATGAACCCCCAGCCTTTTTTTTTTTTTTTTTTTTTTTTTTTTTTTTTAAGTTTTCAGTGTTGCTTCTTTTTGTTTGTTTGTTTGTTTTTTAAAGATTTTTTTTTATTATTTACATGAGTATACTGCAGCTGTCTTCAGACACACCAGAAGAGGGCATTGGATCCATTACAGATGTCAGCAGACCCCACGACAGATGGTTGTTAGCCACCATGTGGTTGCTGGGATTTGAACTCAGGACCTCTGGAAGAGCAGTCAGTGCTCTTAACCACTGAGCCATCTCTCCAGCCCTCAGTGTTGTTTCTTATCAGCTCTCTGTTCTGAGTCTGACCTGGTTTGGAGTCTCCTCTTTTTGGTACTCCAGAACTGGAAACTGAACTGGGTCTTTACCCATCTCGGACACGGGCCTTGCTCTCAAGCTGGATCTCTAGCCCCCGACCCCAGTATTTATAAGGTATTTTCTCTTCTTATTTTTTTTTTAAATAGGATGTTTTCTTTAATCCTAAAATTCCACTTAATTTTTTTTCCTTTTTCTTTTTAAAGATTTATTTATTTATTATATGTAAGTATACTGTAACTGTCTTCAGATATACCAGAAGAGGGCATCAGATCTCATTATGGATGGCTGTGAGCCACCATGTGGTTGCTGGGATTTGAACTCAGAACCTTCAGAAGAGTAGTCAGTTCTCTTAACTGCTGAGCCATCTCACTAGCCCAAATTATGTCTGTGTTTGTAGGTGTGTGTGTACAACTGTATGCAGACATCTGAGGCCTCTGTCGGGTCCTCTGGAGCTGCAGTTAGAGGCAGTTATGACTGGCCTGCTTGCTAAGGGTTCTGGGAACCAACCCAGGTCCTCTGCAAGAGCACTGTGTTTCCTTCGCCTCCGAATCACCTCTTCAGACCCAAGAAAACCTGATCCTTGTCTCTGCCCCCCAACCCCCGTTTTCATTTGTTTGTTTGTTTGTTTTTCGAGACAGGGTTTCTCTGTATAGCTCTGGCTGTCCTGGAACTCATTCTGTAGACCAGGCTGGCCTCAAACTCAGAAATCCACCTGCCTCTGAAGACAGGGTTTCTTTTTTGTAGCCCTGGCTGTTCTGGAACTCAAACATCTGCATGCCTCTACCTCCAGAGTGCTGAGATTAAAGCTTGTGCTGCTACAACCCTGCTGCCTCCTGCTTCAAGGCACCATCCAAACACCACTGCACCCAGACTTGATTGTTCTTTCTTGGCATTTGATGTGAGAGAGAGCTGAATTTACAGTCTAGACACATTCAGACAGTAATTATTAAATGGGAATTTAATGTGGGACATGTGGGAATTAATGTGAACTGTGAGTTATGGAGATTACATGAAGATCTATTTCATAACTTTATTGAAGTTCATTTGTTTGTTTGTTTGTATATGTGTACTTGCTAGCTCCTCCCACAGCACACATCTGGAGGTCAGGACAGCTTATGGAGTCAGTCTTTTCCTTCTACCGTGTGAGTTCCTAAGACTGAACTCAGGTTGTATGGATTGATGGTAGGCACCTTTATCTGCTGTGACATCATCTTTATGATGGTTTTCTTGCTCTAATTTTACAGAATTCGAAAGATAAAAGAATTTGATGCTAATTTTAAAACAAAAGACTTCCCTGAAAAAGCTAAGGATATTTTCATTGAAGCTCACCTTTGTCTAAACAAGTAAGTGGATGTCCCATCTTATATGTGCTCAGTCTCTTCCGCAGCTGTTCTAGGCAGTCCCCGCTCCCCCCCTTTCTTCAGGGAAGGATTCTAGAACTTCTTTTCCTTTTTTTTTTTTTTTTTTTGGTTTTGAGACAGGGTTTCTCTGTCTAGCCCTGGCTGTTCTGGAACTCACTCTGTAGACCAGGCTGGCCTCGAACTCAGAAATCCGCTTGTCTCTGCCTCCCAAGTGCTGGGATTACAGGTGTGCGCCACCACCGCCCGGCAGGATTCTAGAACTTCTAATGTGAGAGGTAGTAACTGAAGATAGTTTTTCTTTTCCCCCTGCTTTTCCAGTAGTCTTTGTTGTGGTTCTTGTTGTTGTTTGAGACTGGGTTTCTCTGTGTAGCCCTGGCTGTCCTCTCTATGTATACCAGGCTAGCCTCAAACTCACAATGTTCACCTGCCTCTAGGACTAAAGGTATCTGCCACTGCGATGGCGCGTTTTACTTTTAGGAGGAGGATCTCATGATGCATCCCAACCTTTCCTTGAACTTTTTTTCTAAAATAGTTTTTTTTTTGTTTTGTTTTGTTTAGATTTATTTATTTATTTAATGTATATGAGTACACTGTAGCTGTACTGATGGTTGTGAGCCATCATGTGGTTGCTGGGATTTGAACTCAGGACCTCTGGAAGAGCAGTCAGTGCTCTTAACTGATGAGCTATCTTTCTTGCTCCTGATTTTCCTTTTTTTTAAGTTTTGCCAGGCAATGGTGGTGCATGCTTTTAATCCCAGCACTTGGGAGGCAGAGGCAGGTGGATTTCTGAGTTCAAGGCTAGCCTGGTCTACAGAGTGAGTTCCAGGACAGCCAGGACTACATAGAGAAACCCTGTCTCGATAGAAAGAAAAAAAAACCAAAACCAAAAAGAAAAAAAAAAGAGTATTTAAAAAAAAAGTTTTTATTTATGCTTTGAGGATTGGGCCATGTTCACCCCCCACTGGTCTCTCTAACTCCTTCCAGATCCACCTCCTATTGCCACCCCCTGTTTTTGGATAACCGGCCCAGTTCAGTCTGTGCTGCCTTTGTATACACGTGAGACTAGGGCCATGTACTGCAGTGTAGTTGACCTACCCTCAATGGAAGCTCAGCCTCTCCCTCCCAAGAATCCATTAACTATCCCTAGCTCCTGGGTTAGGGGTGGAGCTTCTGGGCTCCTCCCTAAGCCATTTTAGAATGTTAACTGGCTTGATTTTATGCTGCCGTCCTAGCTGCTGTGATGTCATGGATGTGGTGGTCCCATCGTGTCCAGAAGACTGTCATGGTCGCTGTGTACTCTCATCTGTGACAATCCCTGCCCCAGGAGAGGAGGCCTTCCTTCCTTTCTTGCTCTCTGTCTTTTTTTTTTTTTTCTTTTTTGGTTTTTCGAGACAGGGTTTCTCTGTGTAGCCCTGGCTGTCCTGGAACTCACTCTGTAGACCAGGCTGGCCTCAAACTCACAAATCCGCCTGCCTCTGCCTCCCAAGTGCTGGGATTAAAGGCATGCGCCACCACGCCTGGCTTCTCTCTCTCTCTCTCTCTCTTTTTTTTTTTCCCTTTCTTTAGTTTTCATTTTCACTTCACACTGAGATTTGAGCAGAGAAAGCCCTTCATCTGTGTCCTTGTGGCTGGCTTTCCAATCCTTCCTTGGTGATGCAGGTCTCTTTGGAGAGACATAAGATCTAAGTCCCATGTCCTGCACTTCAGGAGTCCAAAGATGGGGAGAAGAGATCAGAGAAGATACATGGCCCTGCTTCGCCGGTTCACAGTTGGCAGTGACTGTGAGGCTGGTCGTTGGCACTGATGGGGAGATAAGGAACGTTTGTTCTTGTATGGTGTTGGACTTTGTTCCCTCTGCCAGTGCAGAGCAAGAATCAGCTCCAAGTCTTAGTGAATATACTTAGTGAATATACTAAAAGATGTGATCTTTGGTGGGGCAGTGGTGGCATATGCCCTTAATCCCAGCAGAGGCAGGCAGATCTCTAAGTTTGAGGCCAGCCTGTTCTACAGAATGATTTCCAGGACAGTTAGGGATACACAGGGAAACTCTATCTCAAGAAACAAACAAAAGGATGTGATTTCAGAGAAATTCCTTCCTGCTCCAGAAACATAAAGTATTAAATGCTATTAAATGTCAAGGTTTTGTGATAATTCACAAATTAATATATCATATGGCTTACACTTACAGAAAACATTTGTATAAATGAAATGATTCTCTATCTTCAGGACCATTTTTTTTTTCCCTTGGTTTTTCAAGACAGGGTTTCTCTTTGTAGCCCGGGCTGTCCTGGAACTCACTCTGTAGACCAGGCTGACCTCGAACTCAGAAATCCTCCTGCCTCTGCCTCCCAATTTAGGACCGTTTTTAAATTAAAACAAAAGTTTTTCTTAAGCTGGACGGTGGTGGCGCCTGCCTGTAATCCCAGCAGTTGGGAGGCAGAGACAGGTGGATTTCTGAGTTCGAGGCCAGCCTGGTCTACAGAGTGAGTTCCAGGACAGCCAGGGCTACATAGAGAAACCCTGTCTCGAAAAACAAAAACAAACAAACAAAACAAAAAAAAAACAAAAAAATTTTTTTTTCTTTTTTGAGACATGTTTTTTCTGTGTAGCCTTAGCTATCCTGGAACTCACTCTGTAGACCAGGTTGGTCTCAAACTCAGAGATCTGCCTGCCTCTGTCTACGAAGTGATTAAAAGCATGCACCAGCACCATTTTTCAAGGTAAAAAATGTTTTCTCTCATTATACTTTATTTGTTTGTGTACATGTGAATAGGAACACAGATGACACATGTGTAGAAGTCAGAGGATAATTTCAGCAGTCAGTTTTGGTTTTTTTTGTTTTTTTTTTTGTTTTGTTTTGTTTTGTTTTTTTGAGACAGGGTTTCTCTGTGTAGTCCTGGCTGTCCTGGAACTCACTCTGTAGACCAGGTTGGCCTCAAACTCAGAAATCCACCTGCCTCTGCCTCCCAAATGCTAGGATTACAGGTGTGTGCCACCACCGCCCGGCCCTTGTTTTTTTTTTTTTTTAATGATTTATTTATGCATATTTTATGTATGAATGTTTTGCTTGCTTGTATATCTGTATACCATTTGCATGCATTGTCTTTAGAGGCCAGAAGAGGACACCCTAGAACAGATGGCTGTGAGCCACCTTGTACATGCTAGGAATCAGACCTAGGTCCTCGGGGAGAGCAGACAGTGCTCTTAGCTGTGGAGCCGTCGCTCCAGCCCCTGGAGGCTCAGTTCTCTTGATGTGGTTCTGGGGATTCGGCTCTGCTCCCAGGCTCCGTGGCAGGCTCCGTGGCAGGCTCCTTTACTCACCGAGCCTTCTTTTCAGTCTGTTTTCAGATTTCATAGAAGGTACCATAAAAATCGGAATCTGTGATAAGTCTCTCTCTCTCTCTTTTCTAGCTCAGACCATGACCGGCTTCATACCTTGGTAACTGAACACTGTTTTCCGGTAGGTTTTCATCCTTAGGTAGGTTTTCATCCTTAGGAAGGCGGGGTGGCTGAACAGGTGAATTCTAGACACCGCTGCCGGGCTCCCGTTTGTTACTGTTTTGTTTTTTTCTTTCTTTTTCTCTTTCTTCTTTTGAGGGGGGAGGGGTGGGGTCTCACTATGTAGTTCAGGTACCAATTCATAGTCCTGCCTCAGCCTCCCTGGTGCTAGGATTACATGTGTATGTCACTACCCTGGTTTTGGAAGAGAAGTCTAATTTTTCTTTTTGTTCCTTCCTTGATTTTTGTTAAAATATCCTTTTGTTTTATTTATTTTATATATGAGTACACTGTCACTATCTTTGGACACACCAGAAGAGGGTGTCGGATCTCATTACAGATGGTTGTAAGCCAACATGTGATTGTTGGGAATTGAACTCAGGACCTCTGGAAGAACACCACTGAGCCATCTCTCCAGTCATTTTACTTATTTATTGATCTATCTATCTGTCTGTCTGTCTGTCTTTATTTTTAATGTGCATTGGTGTTTTGCCTGCATTTATGTCTGTGGGAGGGTGTTAGATACCTTGGAACAGGAGTTATAGACAGTTGTGAGCTGTCATGTAAATACTGGGAATTGAACCTGGGGCCTCTAGAAGAGCCAGTACTGTTAACTACTGAACTATCTCTCTAACCAAAGTCCTTTATTTTCAGCTGTATCATGATTAGGCTCAGATTCTGATGAGGGCCGTGGCAAATAAGGAAAGAGAAAACCCCCTCAGTAGGCAGTAATGAACCACAGGCTGTAGGTCTTCAGGTTGGGAGTTAGCTCTGTGAGACCTCGCTTCATATGTGTACCCTGAGGAAAGGTTTGAGCCAAAATTCACAAGGCTTACAGGTCATAGTGATGGGGTGCCGGTCCTTCGAGGAGCCCTGAAGATCGGAGGCCCTGTAGTTCAGCTGGAGGTTCTAGAATAAGAACTTCACTGTCTACAGGTTCAGCCTGTGCTTCTGTCAGTGTGCCTCGTGCTGTAGCTCTGACGGCTCTGGAAACCGCTCCCTTTCGCTGCTGACATGCGAGGGGGGGAGAGTGAAAACGAGAGAGAAAAGCCTTGTGTACTGCCAGTGGAAGTGCATGGGTGCTTAGCAGGTTACAGCAGCGTGTTGGGGAGCAGTGCGTGGAGGAGCTGCTGGTGTGGAGGGGGCTTCAGTGTGGTGGAGAGCAGCCCTCCTAGAGGCGGGTGCATCTCTAATAGTATTTTAATAAGAATGGTACTGTGATGCCCAATAGCTTGATCAGAACTTGGGGACAGGGGCTACAGATGTCTGAGAGATTAAGTACCTGCTGCTTTTCCCAAAGACTGGAGCTCAGTCCCAGCACCTATGTCAGGCGGCTCACAGTGTCCTGTAGGTCCCTCAGGGGACCCTGCACCGTAGTGTCTGTGGGAACCTAGCTATATGTAGCATACACTCAACACACACATACACATAAATTTTAAAAACTTAGGTTAAAAACATAATGAGTAGTTTGAGAGATGTCTCAGTGGTTAAATGCACTAACTGTTCTTCCAGAGGACCCAGATTCAGTTCCCAGCACCCACTTGGCAGTTGTCAACTGCCTGTAATTCCAGTTCCAGGGCCTCTAACTCCTCCTCCTTCTTTTTAAAAAAGATTTATTATGTATGTAAGTCTGCTGTAGCTGTATTCAGACACACCAGTAGAGGGCATCTGATCTCATTATGAATGGTTGTGAGCCACCATGTGGTTGCAGGGATTTAGACTCAGGACCTTCTGAAGAGTAGTCAGTGCTCTTAACCTCTGAGGCATCTCTCCAGCCTCCTAACACCCTCTTCTGACTTCTACGGACACCAGGCATGCACTTGATACACAGACATATATGCAAGCAAAACATCTATATGCATAAAATATTTAAAAAAGTAAAAATAAGCCAGGCAGTGGTGGTGCACGCCTTTAATCCTCAGCACTTGGGGGAAGGAAACAGAGGCAGGCAGATTTCTGAGTTCGAAGCCAGCCTGGTCTACAAAGTGAGTTCTAGGACAGCCAGGGCTACACAGAGAAACCCTATCTCGAAAAACAATCAAAAAGTAAAAATAAAAATAAATACATAGAAACTTGGGCAGAGAGCCAGGCTTTCACCTGTAATTCTAGTGCTTGAAAGACTGAGTCAGCGTCACTGCTGGTTACAGACTGATCCCTGTCTCTGTCCCATTCCCACCCCTAAAATGGGGAGGAAGAATGGAGGTCCTGCCTGTTGATTGCAGCGTTGCAGATGTAGGCTGGGCAGTGCCTCACAGGAGGGAAATCCAAGTCAACTCTTCTCTTTTCCTCAGGACATGGTCTGGGACCTCAAGTACAAGACTGTGCGCTGGAGTTTTGTGGAGTCTCTAGAGCCAGCCCAGGTGGTTCATGTCCGTTCCTCAGGGCTGGTGAACCAGAGCAACATGTACGGCCAGGTCACCGTGCGCCTGCACACTCGGCAGGTAGGGCATTGTTCACCCCAGCCTCAGACACCGGGAAGCATCGGGGTTGCTCTGAGCACTGAAATCCCAGGCTTCCGTTTGCATAACTGTCATTGGGAAAGAGCAAGCCCAGGTTGGAATTCTCTCCTTCCTTCCTGTCTGTGTGTGCTGCGGTTCCTGGCCTGTCTGCCTGCCTTTGTGCCATCTGATGTGTGACTGCCACCGTGTCTGTCCTAAGACAGGGATTTACTATGCATTTGTTGAATAGCACAGAAAACGGTATAGACAGGAGGTGATGGAGTCTGGAGAGAAATCTTTGACAGTTTTACAAGGGAACAAACTTTGCTGACCCTATCTGACCCTGAAGCACACAGAAAGGTAAATGGTAGTGCAGACGTGTTACCAGTTTCCTTCAAGCATTTCTGGGGGGTATTTGTTGTATAAGGTTGCTTTCAGCAAATCATACCACAGCATGCATGCATACAGGATTCTGGGTCGGGGCATGGCAGCGTACATAACTATGTTAGCTCAGGTTGTAGAAGCAGATCCATGGGAAGTCCAAGGCATGGACTACATGGCTCTCTTAAAGGCTAGTGAAGCTTAGGCAGGCTGAGGACACAGTAGGCTAGCAGGCTACGTCCTAAGTGAACTCACGGGTATTAAGTTGGCCAGGGTCCAGCAGAAACCTTCTGTCTCTTTGAATGCAAGAGAAACGTTCATTGACTTGTATCCCACAGCTCTCAGATTGGGCATCTGTCTCCAGACTCTTCAGTTCATGGCTGTTTGTTCTTTGTGGGTCTGGGGGTTGAACCCAGAGCCTCATGCATGTTAGGAAGTGCTCCCACTGCTGTGCTCCACCCCTTGGCCTAGGACTGTAGGTTCTCAAGACAAGTTTGCCATTGCTAAGTGTTACCCCACAAAGGTGTGGTATGAGGGTTCACTCCTCCTGCTGGTCCTCCACATCTCCCCTCCATCAGAGAACCTTGAACAGTATGTCAGCAGCCGCTTAGAGTCTTAAATAATTTTAATTTTCTTTAATTTAAATTTTTTAAAATATTTATTATATTTAAGTACACTGTAGCTGTCTTCTGACACATCAGAAGAGGGCATCAGATCTCATTACAAATGGTTGTAAGCCACCATGTCGTTGCTGGGATTTGAACTCAGGACCTCCGGAAGAGCAGTCAGTGCTCTTAGCTGCTAAGCCATCTCTCCAGCCCCCTAATTTAAATTTTTTATTAAGATTGTTTCAAAAACAACTGTATGGCAAAATAAAATAAGACAAAATCCTCTGACAGGCCAGATTTTGTTTCATCATTGCAGACTTTGGCCATTTATGATCGGTTTGGCAGATTGATGTATGGACAGGAAGATGTGCCCAAGGATGTCCTGGAGTATGTGGTGTTTGAAAGACACTTGATGAACCCGTATGGGAGCTGGAGAATGCATGCCAAGATTGTACCCCCGTGGGCACCCCCTAAGCAGCCCATCCTCAAGGTAAGGCAGCCTCCATGTATCTAAAGCAAACTTGAAGCTGTATGTAGATAGCGGTATCATGCTCAAACGCTCTTCTTGGGCGCCACCTAGTGGCCAGACGGAGTGAGGCAGCCCTAGGGGAGGGGCACTTTCCCTGGATGCTGATGCAGGAGGAAAGCATTCTGGGTAAACAGTAAGCGTGATTGTAGGTAACTTGAGTTCCTCCTGTTCTTTTCAGACCTTGATGATTCCTGGTCCTCAGCTGAAACCCTGGGAGGAGTACGAAGAGACACAAGGAGAGGTCCAGAAGCCTCAGCCAGCCTGATGGTGTCAATGACTCCTGAGGAGCCTGGTCTACAGAGCAAGTTGCAGGACAACGAGAACTACACAGAGAACCCAGTATCAGGAAAAAAGAAAAAAGAAAAAAGGAAAAAGAGGCCGGGCGGTGGTGGCGCACGCCTGTAATCCCAGCACTTGGGAGGCAGAGGCAGGCGGATCTCTGAGTTCGAGGCCAGCCTGGTCTACAGAGTGAGTTCCAGGACAGCCAGGGCTATACAGAGAAACTCTGTCTGGAAAAACCCAAAAAAAAAAAAAAAAAAAAAAGGAAAGAAAAAAAGACTCCTGAGAAGTGCCGGGGGTGGGGGGTGGGGTGGGGGTGGAGCTGCAAAAGCCGCGCTCCCCTGAAGGCTTCCTTGCTCTCCCCTGCCCTGCCTGGATCAACAGCCCCCAGCACCTGCCCTGTCTGGGTCAGCAGCCCCCAGCACCTGCCCTGTCTGGGTCAGCAGCCCCCAGCACCTGCCCTGTCTGGGTCAGCAGCCCCCAACCCCCTGCCCTGTCTGGGTCAGCAGCCCCCAACCCCCTGCCCTGTCTGGGTCAGCAGCCCCCAACCCCCTGCCCTGTCTGGGTCAGCAGCCCCCAACCCCACAGTCATGGCTGGCGTGTGGCCCACGTGTTGGCTGGGTGCCCAGCCATGTTTAGCTTCTGAGGTGACATGAGAAGCATTGGGAGAGAGAGCAAACTCCACACTGGGCTTTTGCCGGCAGGAACTGTGGGATCAGACCGACAGCTTTCTTTTTTCTAATTATAGGCCAGGTCAGCATTTGGAATAAAATACAGTCAAAGAATAGACTGTGTGTCCTGTGCATTTTCCCTGGTTCAGACTGGGATGGAGCAGTTCTGTGACATCAGGTGTGGGAAATGTCGGGCAGGGGAAACCGGTGTAGCTGTGAGTGACGCGGCGTCCACAAACTAGGGCACCCTGCTGCAGTCTCGTCACGTGAGAAGTTGGGGCAAGAGGAGGGCCAGGAGCTCAATGTCACCTTGGGCTACACACAGTTTAGAGTCTGGGCCACCTCGATTCTGTCTCAAGTGAACAGCAAGGAAACACAGAGTGTACTATTTTACATGTCTGAGTGTTCTGTCTGCATGTGTGTGTATGTACTGCATGCGTGGCTGGTGCCCTTGGAGGTCCAAGGTGGGGGTCAGATCCTCAGGAACTAGTTACGGATGGTATGAACCACCAAGGAGGTGCTAGGAACTGGATCTGCATCTTCTGCAAGAGCAACAGGTATTCTTTTTTTTGTTTGTTTTGTTTTGTTTTTGTTTTTCGAGACAGGGTTTCTCTGTGTAGCTCTGGCTGTCCTGGGACTCTGTAGACCAGACTGGCCTTGAACTCAGAAATCTACCTGCCTCTGCCTCCCAAGTGCTGGGATTAAAGGCATGCGCCACCATCACCCAGCCGGCCCAGGTATTCTTTTTTTTTTTTTTTTTTTTTTTGGTTTTTCGAGACAGGGTTTCTCTGTGTAGTCCTGGCTGTCCTAGAACTCACTCTGTAGACCAGGGTGGCCTCGAACTCAGAAATCCGCCTGCCTCTGCCTCCCAAGTGCTGGGATTACAGGCGTGCACCACCACGCCCGGCTCCCAGGTATTCTTAAAAACAAAAAAAATGTATTTATCTTATGTATGTGAGTACACTGTAATTGTCCTCAGACACACCAGAAGAGGATTCCATTACAGATGGTTATGACCTACCATGTGGTACCTGTGAATCGAACTTAGAAACTATGGAAGAGCAGTCAGTGCTCTTAACCACTGAGTCATCTCCAGCCTGCAAGAGGTATTCTTAACTATTGGGCTTTCTCTCCATCTCAGCATATTACTTTAAAAGGTCTCTTTAATATATTTACTGAAAGCTGGGCGGTGGTGGCGCATGCCTGTAATCCCAGCACTTGAAAGGCAGAGGCAGGGGGATTTCTGAGTTCGAGGCCAGCCTGGTCTACAGAGTGAGTTCCAGGACAGCCAGGGCTACACAGAGAGACCCTATCTCGAACCCCCCCCCCAAAAAAATATATATATTTACTGAAGTGGGTACTTTTAGATTTTTTTTTTCTGAATTTCTCTGTGTAACATCCCTCTAACAAGCTAGCCACCCTTATAGAGACCTGCCTCCCTTCCTCCCTTTGCCTGGGATTACAGGAGTGCTACACCATAACTAGCTTAAAATTACTTTTTTAAAAAAAGATTTGCTGGGCGTGGTGGTGCACGCCCATAATCCCAGCACTTGGGAGGCAGAGGCAGGTGGATTTCTGAGTTCGAGGCTAGCCTGGTCTACAGAGTGAGTTCCAGGACAGCCAGGACTACACAGAGAAACCCTGTCTCAACCCCCCCCCCCAAAAAAAGTATACTGTAGCTGTCTTCAGACACCAGAAGAGGCATCAGATCCCATGACAGATGGTTGTGAGCCACCATGTGGGTGCTGGGATTTGAACTCAGGACCTTCGGAAGAGCAGTCCAGTGCTCTTAACCACTGAGCCATCTAAAATTACTTTTTTATTTTACTTTATTTTATATATAAATCCGAAGTGGGGAGAAGTTGTCCTTTAGCTCTCTGCCCCCACCCCGCCACAGACAAGTTTTCTCTGTATAATAGCCCTAGTTGTCCTAGATCAGGCTGGTCTTGAACTGAGGGATCTGCCTGCCTCTGCCTCTTGAGTGCTGGAAGTAAAGGTGTGCACCAACAAGCCTGGCTGTCCTTCAGCTTTTATGTTGTTTTGTTTAAGATTGGGTCTAGACCTGCCTTGCCTAAAACTACATATATATATATGTGTGTGTGTGTGTATGTGTGTGTGTATATATATATACACACACACATATATATGTATGTATATATATGTGTGTGTATATATGTGTGTGTGTATATATATGTGTGTGTGTATATATATGTGTGTGTGTATATATATATATGTGTGTGTGTGTATATATGTGTGTGTGTATGTATGTATGTATGTATGTGTATGTGTGTGTGTATATATATATATATATATATATATATCCCAGGCTTGCCTTAAGCTTGAGGTGACCCTTAGTGATCTCATGGAAGGTGTGAACTACCATGCCCACCCTCAGCCTACATTTTATTCTTTTTTTTTTTAAAGATTTATTTATTATTATATCTAAGTACACCATAGCTGTCTTCAGACACCCCAGAAGAGGGCATCAGATCCCATTACAGATGGTTGTGAATCACCACGTGGGTGCTGAGATTTGAACTCACGACCTCTGGAAGAACAGCCAGTGCTCTTGACCACTGAGCCATCTCTCCAGCCCAGGACACCCTGTCTTAAAAAGAAAAGAACACTGGGTGGCTGCAGGAAGTTTAGGAGGATGCAGGGACAAGGCAGGGTTGGTCCTTAGGGGTAATCAGATTTGGTTCTGGTTTCTTATACCTCACAAAGATGGTGGCTCTGCCTTCCAGCCCAGGACCAGTGTGTAAGCCAGTGTGCAGCCCAGCAGCCCAGCCCTTGTTCTGCCCAGGCAGCTTGGAGAGGGGGAGGGCTCTATGCTCAGTGCCCTGGGACATCTGGGCTTCACAGGGGTATTTACTTTTCCAGCCACAGGATTGGTTCATAGTGCTTTCGAGTTCCACAACCCAGTGAGTTCTTGTTTAAAAACAGGGCCCGCTGGAGATACAGCTCAATAGGTAGAGTTATTTGGTTCGGTTTGGTTTTTGCCTGTACGAGGCTCTAGGTTCAACAACACAGGAAAAATGAGAGCCTAAGTTCTCATCCTTAATTTTTCTCCAGACTAAAATTTTCTTTGTCACTTCAGGTCAGAGTTAATCTGTTTACAGTAGGTTAAAAGAAGCTGGAGTTGGGTCAGAAATAAGTAACCTGTCATTTTTCCGAACCTGCCCCCTCAGCAAAGCTACAAACAGGAGAGGCTTTATTGGGGGATGTTATCATTTATTTATCCATGTTATTATTTATCGATTATTTATTTATTACATGTGCAGGAGTGTTTGAGTGTGAGTGTGCGCACAACACAGCTTTCAGACAGAGGTCAGAGGTCAGAGGACAGATTCTGCCTTCCAGTGTGGATTCTAGGAATTGAATTTTTGTCAAGTTTGCACGTCAAAGAGTTTTACCCATTGAGCCACCTCCTTGGCCCAAGCCTGGTGTTTTTATAACAGCCTGTGTGTGGGCTGGGGAAACAGGCTTATGCTTAGGGATGAGGCCTGGTGCGCTGTTCCGAGGCAGCCAATCACATGCTGTTTAGACTCCGCCCTCCAGGCTTAAAATGTGCATCATTTTGTAGCATTACTGTCCAAGTGGGGCTTGGCCACATCCTATTTGCCTGAGCTGTGGATTAAGGCAAAATAGGAAGCGCTTTGAGCTGGATCTGTAGCCGGGGAGTAAGGAGGAAGGGAGGTAATCCCGCAGGGAAGAGAAGCAGAGAAACAAGAGAACTCACTTAGGCAAATGTTAGCGTTGATTTCTCTTGAATTTATGAAAAACAGTGACTCAGATAAGCTACTTCAGCCCACTGCCTTGGAGCCCGCTCGCTCGCTCGGGGTCTCCGGATAATCCGAAACCCCGGCTAAGCAAAGCTGCCACCAGGAAGCCAGAGGATAAGTGCAATTCTATTTCCTCTGGGACCAAATCCAGCCGAGCAAATGGGTCCAGATGTGAAGGGTTGGCGTGAGAGCAAGGCAGAGCCTGAGCCGGAACCCCCCCCCCCCCAGGTCCCGTCAGGCACAGGGCGGCCTTGGAGCAGGCACTGCTCTGTCTGCTGGCCCTCTGTTGACAAAGAAAACCACCAGTCTAAGTGAGCAGGAACCGGCCACAGGAAGTGAGAACGAGCATTCTTTATTACTTTTCTGGGTGGCTATTTGTAACAGTGAATATGGGGGTAGCTTTGCTCTTCCCAGCTAGAACAGTGGGATTGCTCTAGCGTGCGCAGTTAGTGGCGTCTACTTTAGCTCGGGTGCTGTGGGGTTAAGTAGCCACAGCCCAGAACAATACAGCTGTAGAAACCTGGTGCGGGAGATCTGGGTAGGTAGGAGGGCTTAGTGTGGGAATGAGGGAAACTGGCCCCCAAAGGAGGCTAGGTGGCTCTCCTCCGGTCCCTTTGGAAACGGCACATTCACTTGCTTTGTTTCTGTGAGGCTCTGTATCTGTTCAGTGCTTGCATATAGACGCCTGACTTTCTCGCCTGGCATTTGGTCTCACTTGAGGTTTCCCACCTCTTGAATAGCACCTGTATCACTGCAGTTAGAGGGTGGGACTTACTGCTGTCTTTATCGCCCCTGCCCACTAGGCCACATTAGCCTGCCTGTCTTCACCCCATCTCCCTCCCTCCACTGTATAAGTTTTTCTCTTTCCCGGTTTTCCGTTTGGTAACATCATCTGGCACCAAACCTGTTAACTCACACTGCTTAAGCAAGGTAGCCTGAAAGGATCACGGAGAAGAGAGCCAAGCTGAGAACAGACAGCTAAGAAAGAGGCTTTGTACTCAACATGGTGCCTTTCCCAGCCCTGGGGAGCGCTACTCTCTCTGATAGTGGTCAGGATTCTGACTGAACAGGACCCCTTTTCTTTCTCAGGCCCCTCTGGAAAGGGATTTGAGTGAGTTAGAGTGGTTCTTGCTTGAGAACCAGAGATTTCCCCTTGGTGCCAGTTACATTTACTGAAAAGGGGGTCCCCTTGCTGCCTATGGAAAGGCAAGGAGGAGGCAGTGAGGTGGGCCCTGGACATGGCAAGAGCTGGGGTAGGAAGATGGGACGGGGCTTTCTGGGGACATCGGGAAGATGGGACGAGGCTTTCTGGGGACACCGGAAAGAAGAACACAGAAAGACAAAGGCTGGGCTGGGGCTACAGTTCAGATGTCAGAGTGCTTGCACAGCATGCAGGAAGCTCTGTGACCGCTGAGTAAACTGGCCATGGTGATGCATAGCTGTAATCCCCAGGAAGTGGAGGCAGGAGGACCAGAAGATTAAGGTTAGCCTTAGCTACATACTGAGTTTTAGACCAGCCTGGGCTCCGGGGGATCATGTGTTAGGGGGTGGGGAGAGGGGCAAGGTCTAGGGCTGTGAGGCTTTTTCCAGACACATATTTTGTCTTTGTTTTCCTCTGATTTAGCTTTCATCTTTTAAATATTTATTTTCATTTTGTGTATGTCTGTCTGTCTGTCTGTGTGTCTGTCTGTCTCTGTAGGGATATGTGCACATGAATGTAGGTGGCCTCAGAGACCAGGAGAATAAACTGGAGGAACCTGGAGTTGTCAGGGGTTATAAGCTGACCATCTTGGTTGTTGAGATCCAAACCGGGGTCCTGTGCGAGCGCAGTGCGTGCCCTCGAGCACCGAGCCATCTCTCCAGCCCCATCTTTCATTCTCAACTACACGGCCTTAAAGTCTTCTCTTGGCCACAGTCCCCAGTTGCTACTCCCTTAAAAGGTTTAGTGTTTTACTACCTCGGGTAGACTTTGTTGTGAGAATTCCAACTCGAACAGCTATGTAGGGGACTCTGGATGGATGGCAGAATTCTTTAGACAATGAAGGTCTAGTTTCTGTTTCCTGAAGCAGGGAGAGAAGCGGGGAGGACGGAATGGACCCCGGGGCCCATCCCTTCTTCTGCAGGTCCTTCCGCATGGCTCCCATCCAGTCTACACGGGGAGTATCCTGAAGGAGTTCTGACCCCCACCAGGGTGCTGTCATTCACAGTCCCAAGGATACTCGGGTGGAGGGCTGAGTTCTCCACCCTCCGCTTCCAGAGCCATTTGTCCTTGGTCTTCAATTACGGTCAAAGGATCTGGAGCCTCTGCTTCTTTGGGGCTTGGCTCTGGATCTGATTTGGCTCCAGGCTCAAGTTCCAAAGCTCCTTCTCTAACACCTTCCAGGGGACAAGCACCAGGTGGCTTGCTGACATCTGGGCGGACACTCTTGCTCTCTGGGAGAAGGCTCTCCGATGGTCTGTGTACTGAGAGGCAGGTTGATTTCTCAGGAGCAGCTGGCACATCTGCCTGGGTTACTGGGAAAGCCAGGAGGCCAGATTCATCAGACGGAGCTCTAGTATCCTCCCACAGACAGATATCTGCCATGGTGCCCTTGGTTTTATTTCCTTCCGGGTCTGTGACTTCCCACACGCAGAGCTCTGCTAGCCGTTTCCCTGGGCTGCTTGTTCCTTGGAGACTGACCTGGTGGTCGGTGTCCACTGCATCATCCTGGGAGAAGAGCCCTGCTGACACTGTGCCTTCTGAGGGACAGACTTCTGCTGATTTTAAGAAGTGTCTTTTAGTCTCTCCTGCCCCCTGTGATTCTCCCTCCTGCCCCAGGGCCAGCGCTTCCTCCCCCAGAGCTCCTGGACCTGCTTCCCAGGGGCAGATCTCAGCTTTCTTGGTAGAAGGAACCTCTTCTACTTCCCAAGGACACACATTCTCAGAATCACCTTTGCTTCCATCAGAAGCATCTGTAGCTGCTTGCTCCCCAAAGTCCTGACTCTCCCTGGGACACACAGCTTCCTGCTTCCCAAAGCTGCTGGGTTGTGGCGTTTTCTGAACTGTCGCATCTTTGTGATCTCGTTTTTCAGACGCTCTTTCTTTCTCCTCTTGAGATTTCTCCTTTTCGTCTTGTCTTGATGTCTCTGTTTCTGTAACTCTCCCAGTCACCTTTTGGGGACAGAGCTCACCCTTGGTGTCACTGTCAGGTTTATAGAGATCCGGGTCAGGAGTATCCCATGGGCACATCTCAGCAGCCCCACCTCCCAGTGTCTGGAAGCTGGCTCTAGGTTGGTCGGGGCACTGACTGTGTGGATGGGAGAAAGAGCCCACTGGTCCCGTGCTTTCCTGGAGTTCTGAGCTTGCTTCTCCACCATCAACGGGGAACTGTGATTTTAAAGCTGGAGCTTCTCCCTGGGTTGTGTATTCCGGGAGAGAACCTGCCTTCAGGTCTTGTCTCAGCTCTCCCGTCTCTGATGCCCTGTCACTTGCTTCCAAGGACTGTCCCTCTGCTACCTGACTAATGGTGCTGAGGGGCAAGTCTGAGACCTTGGAGACCTGGGCAGGTGGCTTCCAAGGACAGATAGCTTCCCCTTCCTGTTCCTGGCAGAGTTTCGTGTCCCCCTTTGGTGTGCCTTCTTCTTGGAAGGGGAGTCCTGCCTTTTCTAGATTCTTTCTCCTTTGCTGTGCTGGCTCGAGACCCGTCTCTTGCTCCGGTCCTTTTCCCATGGTCCCTTCATTCAATTCCCAGGGACAGATCTTGGCTTTTTCACTGATAGGCGTTTCCTCCACTTCCCAGGGACACACCTCTATGGGCCTGGAGCTCACGTGTCCCTGGAGTTCATCCTTTAGTTTCTCAGTGTTCAGAGCGTCTGGCTGCTGAGAGGAGTCCCCTGGACTCAAGCTGTCCCAAGGGCAGACTGCCTCCTTCTCCGAGCTGGGCCTCTCTGGCTTCTTTGTAGGACTGGCAGCTACCTGCCCGGGTCCAGAGTCTGCAGCAGTCTGGCCTGCCTCGTTTGGAGGGATCCCAGAGGCTTCAGCCCCCACGGTCCTTTCCTCTCCAGCCCCAGTGCCCACTTCCCAGGGACAGATCTTGGCCTGCTCAGCTGCCCCCTCCGCGTCCCACGGGCAGATCTCAGCAGTTCTGCCTCCCATGCTGCCTGGCCTCTGGAGAGTGGCTTGGGCTTTCTCTGTGTCTCTCTGTGGGGTGCTACCTCGGTCCATGCTCTCCCAGGGGCAGACTGCTTCCTGCTTTGGGATCCGCCCCTCAGCCTCTTCCTGTGTGAGGATTCTCGAGCTTGCGGGCATTTTCTCCTCATCTTTTTTAACGGCTCCTTCTTTGGGTGCGTGTTCTGATGTCTTGTGCTCTGTTTGTCCATCTGCTTCCCAGGGACAGATTTCTGCTGTCAAAGGTGGTGCCTGCCTCTCCTCTGGCTTCACTGCTTCCCAAGGACACACTTGCAGTACCTGGCTGCCCTCAGTGTGGCTTCGGAATTTCTCACCAGCCTTAAAGGAGGAGCTGTCTGGATGTGGGCTGGGCTGCTCAGGGGCCTGGTCCTCCCAGGGGCACACCGACTCCTGCCCTTGAAGGACTGTGGGCTTTGCCCTCACAGTTTGCTCCCCTGTCTCTGCCGAGCATCCCTTCCTGGAGGAAGTCTCCTTTCCTGTGAGAGATTTCCCATCTGTTCCCTGATTCGATGCGTTTGTACCTGCTAGCTCACCCCCCAGCTCCCAGGGACAGACCTCGGCTTTCTTGTCATTGGATACCTCTCCTGCTTCCCATGGGCATACCTCGGCAATGCCACTGCCCAAACTCCCTGAGCTTCCTGGGGCTTGAAGGGAGACAGCTGAAGGGCCCCGAAAATCAGTGCTTTCCCACGGACAAAGAGACACCAGGTCTCCACCTAGATTCTGTTCTCGCCAGAAGGTTGCCTTCTTGGGGGATTTCTGCCTTTCTTCGGGGAGTTCCTGTACCCTCTGAGCAGATGTCCCCTCCTCCACATCCCACGGGCACACTTCTGCCTTGGCAGCATCGGGCGGCAGGGCCTCTGGGTGCTTTTCTCCTCTGCTCACTAGCACAGACCTGCCCCGGCTTCTGTCAGAATCCTGATGCGCCAATCGAGGTGACAGATCTCCAGGGTCGGGGCTTTCCCAAGGACACACTGCCTCCTGGCTCCGGACCAGCCTCTCCGGTTTCTTCCGAGTAATGGGGCCCACTCCTTCGGGTTCTGACTCCCCTGGGACTTTCTCTCTCTCTTCCCAGGACCTACTCAGTTCTTGTCTTGATGGCTTCTTCTCAAGACTTCCTCCTTCAGTCCCCTCCCTGGAGCAGACTTTGGCCTTGTTGAAACTCTCTGGCGGGCCCATTCCTGGTTCAGGTTCAGTCACTTCCCAGGGACATACCTCTGTCACCCTGTGGTCAGCACTGCCTAGGGCCTGGAGGGCAGGGCTGGGCACCTCTTGGTATCCCACAGGGGATTCCTTCACTTGTTCAGCACTTTTCTCCCCAAAAACTTGCCTCAGTGTGGCAAGCGCTATTTTACCGGTTCTCTCGACTTTCCGCTCCCCTGGACCCTGGGCTCTCTTGTTTCTGTCTTCTTGCTCCCGGCTGCCCTCCTTCTGGAGCATTCGGCTGGTGTGAGCGTTCTGTTGGTTCTGGAGAGACTCCTCATCCTCACAGGGGGCCAGGGCAGCCTGTTTGCTCACTGCTTTGGGCCGGCCTGGCCTGGGAGATCGGGGCGGAGCCCCTGTGCTCGCCTCTGCAGGTTTTCCCGTCTCCGTTTCAGGGGCGCCCTCCCCACCATCCTTCTCTTTGTAGGTGCTCCTGGAACGGGTCAGAGCTTTGATGGCCAGGCCCAGGCTGCGCACGGAACCCTGCTGCAGAGGGGTCTTGAGGCTGTGGGATTTGGAGAAGACCTTGGGCTTTTCCTCATCCGTATCATCGGCTTCCCCCTGGACGTGTCCACCCTCTGTGAGTGCCTCGTTCTCTCCAGTCCCCCTCTTCTCCACTGCTACAGACAGGGCCCTCCAGATCTTGGTCCGCGCTGAGGCCGGTGAGTGACCGCTGCGCTCTGGCCCTGCGGGGCCTTCCTGGGCCGCATTTTCTTTCTTGCCTGGCAGTTCTGCATTCTCCCAAGGGCAGATGAAAGTGAGAAGGGTGGGGCTTTGGGGGGGCTTTGAGACCAGTGGCAGAACAGGGCCCGGGGGCGGGGCCGGAACCGGGGCCGGGGGCGGGGCCGGAGCTGGCAACAGAACCGGGGCCGGGGGCGGGGCCGGAGCTGGCAACAGAACCGGAGCCAATGTGGAGGTTGGGGTAGGAGACAACATTCTTGGTTCTCCCAGGCAGGCCCCGGAAAGAGCCAAGATGGGTGTGGAGACCTGGTGCCGGATGGGTGGGTGAGGCAGCCTTCTCCCAGCCTCTCCATGGGGCCTCCCGGGAGTATGAGAGCTGTCCATACTGCTGCTCTTGGCAGGTGAAGGTGGGGCTGACAGAGGAGCCCTTAGAGGCCGGTCCAGCCTCCTGGTCGATGGCCTCCGCACCGGGCTCACCATGGCCGCCTCAGCCTTCTTTCTTTGCTCCCTCTCTTTTGCCTGCAGATAGGTTTCCTCCAGGTAGGCCTGGCTGGCCACCAGCAGAGCCTTTTCTCTGGAACCAGCCACCACACTGAGCGACTTCTGCAGGGAGATCGGCCTGGCTCTAGGGAGTCTTTCTCCCACCGTCAGGTTGTGAGCACTAGCCGACCTGAAGCCCAGGGCTGGGGGCCCCTCTACCGACTCTTGGCCCTCTGTTGGTGAGGCCTTCTTGGACAGGGCCCGTCGCAGCGTGGGGTCAGAGGGAAGAGTATTATGCTCCCTGTGGTGCTCGGAAGTGCTGCGGGTCTTGCGGAGGCCTGGTGGCTTCTCTGTTTCCTGAAGGCTGGAGCTGAGGAGCCTTCGTCGAGAAGAGCCTGGCAGGCTGCTGAGGCCGAGAGAGCCGGAGTCCCGAGAGTGCTGCCTGGCCAGGGCCTCTGGGAACTCGGCCAGGTATCTCATGAAAGAGCGTCCCAATCCCTGGCGCGAGCTGCCCCGCTTCTTGGGCAGGTGGGGGTTGTTGGCAGCCATCTCCTTGGTCTTTCGGATCTCTAGCTGGGCGTAGAGCTTCTTCAGCTCATCCTGTAAGGAAGGGGAGGGCCGGGCAGCAGAGCGGCCTCTGAGATGGCCGGGCCCATCCCCCACCAACAGTGCTCTCCTCCTTGCCGCCCTCCCCGCCCCCTACATCAGAATTCACCACTCTGTTTCTGCAAGACCAGAGCCAAGCTGGTTCTGGTCCCATTTAGCCCTCAGGGTTCAGATTGCTCTCACTTCCCTGGGGCACTGTGATCTCTGGGCAAATGTGTGGCATGGAGGGAAGGCCTGGGCCTGAGACTTCCAACCCACTGGTATCTCAAAGCTATTTTATTGACCTCTCTCTGTGCCTCTGTGTAGTTGGGGTTTTGTTTTGTTTGTTTGTTTTGAGACAAAGTTTCTATCTGTGGCTCTGACTGTTCTGGAGCTCACTCTGTAGACCAGGCTGGCCTCCATTTACCTATCATCTGCCTCTCAGGTGCTGGGACCAAGGGCACGTGCCACCATGCCTGGCACCTCTGCATCTTCTTCAGTGTCACCCGAGTTCACTTCCTTAGAGCATTCTAGAAGGTGGGTGGAAGAATGCTACACATCTGTGTCAACGAAGACCTTTGTGCTCTGAACTTCTCCCCAAAGCGGGGTACAAAGGGAGCAGACTGGGTTGAGGTCTAAAACGGGAGGGACCGAGTGAGGGGTGTGTGGCTTTGGCTGTGCTCTGATTTCTCAGTTCAGAGAGGAGCACAAAGGCAGAGCTCAGGCGATGAGGAGGCTGTGGAAGACCTGCAGAGGTTGTTGGATGAAGAACTGGGGGATGTGAAGGGTAGGTGGGTGACTTCCCAAGATGGCGGCTTCTTTGCCTTGGGGTATATATAAAACCACATGGTCTCCTGATTTCTCCCAGTCCCTGGCCTTATGTAATGCCTTTGAGAAGGAAAATAAGAGGGAACCTGCTTCTCCAGAGCTATCTTCCAGAAAGCTCCTTTTTCCTAAGGCCCACTGAAAGAAAGGGAATCCTGGTGGCCACTCTGCTGAAGCGTTCTAGTCCTCCCAGCTGACCCTTAGGGCCATCAGTCATTCCGTTTTGCTAGGGACTCAAGGCTTTTCTAGTCTGTCTCCATCCCATGATGACACGGGGTAATGAGCCCACTCTTGGCTGGGCCGGCGCCTTCAGAGCCTGGCCATCTGGGTTTTGGGGGTTCTTTTCAATATTGTGATATGTTTGTCAGGGGAGTCCAGGGTAGCAGAAAAGGGCGGTACGGTGTTAGAGGGAGGGAGGGAGGCCTTGGGGGTGATGCAGTGGTACCCCAAGCCAGTGGGGAAGCACAGCCGTGTTCCTCCGCTCAGTCCTTAAAAGTCAGTATCAAGGCTGGGCATGATGCCTGTAATCCCAGCACTTGGAAGGCAGAGGCAGGCAGATACCTGTAAGGCCAGCCTGGTCTACAAAACAGGTTCAGGACAGCCAGGGTTCTGATACACCGTGACATAGAGGTGCTCTATGTCAAAAAACCAAACCAAACAAACAAATTAAAAAAAAAAAAAAAAAAAAAAAAAGGTGATATCAAAGAAATTGGGGGAGGGGAGGGGAAACCTACCCGGATGTCCCCCGGGTCCAGGCTGCGCTCACTCCAGGCTGAGGCGATGCTGCTGTTGAGGTAGGAGCCTGAGCGCTGCAGGTCCAGCTCATCCTCGTACACTTCATCCAGGATTTCCTCCCGGGGAGGCGTCCCAGGCTTCCAGAACTGTACAAGACAGGTGGCAGGGGGAGGAGACAAGCCTACTCTGCCTTTACTTCACGGGTCTTCACCCCCACCCCATCCTGGCTTGGAGGCCACAGCCTCGGCCTCGGTGTATGTTATTCCCTGCCGTGCTGGCTCAGCTGTGACCAGCGCAGTGTCCGCAGGCACGGCCTTGCGCTCTCCATCCGCCTCTGTGAACTAACTGCTCTCCACACCTTCAGAGTCTACCGCTGGATTAAAAGGATACCCGACATGGTGACACACACCTTTACTCCCAGCACGTGGGAGGCAGAGGCTGTCAGAGATCTGTGAGTTCGAGGCCAGCCTGGTCTAGAGAGCTAGTTCCAGGACAGCCAGGGCTACACAGAGAAACCTGGTCTCAAAAACAAAACAAAACAAAATAAAACAAGAACCAAAAAACAACAACAACCAGACAACCAACCAACAAAACAAGACAAACCCTACAACAACAGCAACGACAACAACAGCAAAACTCCCCCAAATGCTCTTCTTCTATCCCTAGCGCTATGTTGCTTGCATAGGCACTGGAACAGGGAATAGCTCCTCTCCCAGCCACGCCCTGCCTGGGATGCTCCACCTGCCTTGGATGCTTGTCCTTCGCCTTGATTGGAGAGGGTGCGCGGTGTCCGGGCCACAGCGTCCTTTACCAGGGGCTGAGGGCCTACCTTATGCGGTAGGGGAAAGTCCTTACCTTAGGGATGAAGATCAGAGCCAGTGTGGCTGTGACCGTGCTGTGGGTGTGGAGGAAGAAGAGGAGAAGTGTCCAGTCTGGGTGCAGGGAAGGAACCAGCACAAACCTGAGGGCCGGATGGGACAGGGTGATCATCAGTATAGGTGGGAGCAGCCTGCCTGCCTCACCTCCTCACCTCACTAATTCTCTGCCCCAGCCCCAGCCCCTGCCCGGCAGTGGCCAGCAGAGCAGGATTTCTTTCCTCTCTGGATCACAAATGTAATCCCAAGGTTCCCATTCATTACATTTATTTATTTATTTATTTATTTATTTATTTATTTGGTTTTTCAAGACAGGTTTTCTCTGTATAGCCCTGGCTGTCCTTGAACTCTGTTCACCAGGCTGGCCTCAAACTCAGAAATCCGCCTGCCTCTACCTCCCAAGTGTTGGGATTAAAGGTGCGCGCGCCACCACTGCCCGGAGGTGGGGTGGGCGGAGTCTCAGGGAGAAGGGCCAGTTCTCACCTGGCAGTGTGGAAGGCAGTAGACATCAGTAGCTCATTGTGCAGGGCAATGGTCATGTAGCGTGGCTCATGGAAGGCTGAGGGGACAGCCCGGGTGGCATAGCAGAGGAAGCTGCCCCAACAAAGCAGCAGCATTTCGGCTGCGGGGATTAGAGAGAGAGAGAGAGAGAGAGAGAGAGAGAGATTGCTTACCACGCCAGCAGCCTGCTGACCCTCTCCAAAGCCTAGTGTGCCGAGTAGCCCAGACCCAGGGTGAGATAGCACACGGGACACTCTGGAGGCGAACAGTCAGGTGCCAGAGGAGACCGGGCTCAGGAGAAGCAGCTCACCCACAACCATGATGTAGTCCCAGTGGTCATGGTGACAGAGGTAGAAGTGGCGGCCAGCAGGAGTGTGACCCCGGGTCACCAGAGGTGTGTGTTGGATGCCTGGCTCCAGGACGCCCGCTGTCCACACAACCAGGAAGCCCAATACCAGCAGCAGGAGCTGCCCCAGACGCCGCAGCAGCTGCCCGCTGCTTGGGTGTGGCCCCCGCTGGGCAGTTCGCGACAGAAACAGCTGGAGCACCCTGAGGGGAGTAAGGTACACGAACTCTTTCCCATTGCTTCCCAGCCCCACCGCGTGTTTGTCTTTAGTGCCCTTTCCGAAAGCTACACAGAAAAACTGAGTGACCCAGGCTGGTTGGGGCAGGGGTGGTACTGGGGAGGGTCTGACTTTGAAAAAATCCCATGTGTGCATGAGCTGGGGGGCCTGGGGAAGAGCAGAGCAGTGGCGAGGTCGGTCAGTGCCCTACCTATAAAGCTTCAGGATAATGGTCCCATAGACAACGGCAAAACCCAGCAGCCGGACCCAGCGGAGAGCGACGCAGCGGAATACGCTGGGCTTGAAGAACAGGATGAACACCTGGTGGCAAAAGGGACAGAGACAGCTGTTCTCCTCTGCTGCTTTTACTCCAGTCTAGAGCCGTGTCACATGACCAGTCTTCCCAGCAGCCCCATGGTGGAGGCCTCGAATTCCACTTGTGCAGAGTTGGGCCACCATGTGGTTGCTGGAATTGAACTCAGGACCTCTGGAAGAGCAGTCAGTGCTCTTAACTGCTAAGCCATCATCTCTCCAGCACCATGGGAGCGGGGGTATTAAGAAGAGAGGCTGACTACAGTTCACAGACTCACCGGGAAGTAGAGAAGTAAGGATCCAAAAAGGATGGTTTCCAGTAGGACGATTCCAGATGCCCGGATCCTCTGTTAGCCCAGGGGAGACAGGTGTAAGCAGGGTGTGAGCAGGGTGTGAGCACTAAGCCTGGCCTGGGTCTGTCAGGACACTTACTCAGGCCCTGGGCTGCCCCATACAGTACTAGTTAGCTCCACCCTGAGTTCACAACCACTTGTGCAGTCTCACCCCAGAGTCTAGCTACACTTGCACCAAGGACCATCCATGCTGGAGCTAGAAAGGGCCTCTGGCATTTCTCTGAGCTTTGGGTCAGACTGTACCTTGATCTAGAATAAGATTCCCCCCTTTCCTCGCCGTGAAAGCCAGTTAATCTTCAGGCCTGGCTCCAGGATCACTTTTCACACATTCTCCCATGCTGTCTCCTCCAGAATTACTGGGTCCCCTCTCTGAGCTCCCATGGCACCTGGCGACCACCCCCATCTTTGCCCTGTCTCGTTGCTTCCTCCCTGCCGCAGGGATGGCCTTACTTCCTTTGCAGAGTGCCCGAGTAGTATTTTGCACGGAGTAGGCACTCCTATTAGTTGAATCAAATACAATGTTGCAGAGGCAGAAACAGGTCTAAGATAGAGAGGTCACACACTCTGATGGAAAGAAGGAAGACTGGCATTCATCTCCCCAAGCCTTAGTTCTCTGGTTGAGATGGGTTCGATGTGTGTGCACAGGAGAGAGAGAGAGAGAGATGCGGGGCCTTCTTGCCTTGCTCCCTCGGCAACGGTAGGCGACCAGCATACTCAGGAAGACAGCCAGCATGCAGCAGGCCTGGCATGCCAGCACTGCCGTCCTCAGTGCCAGGGCCTCCTCCACCAGGCACGGTGTGGCATCCAGACAGCTGGTGCAGCCCTCGGGACACGGCTGGCACCGTAGCAGCTTCCCTAAGCCGCCTTGCGGGGACCCGAATTGCCCCGAAGTCTGTGTGGCGCTCTCCTCTAAGCCTGCAAAGAATAAGGAGGGAAGGAGGGGAGCTTGGCTGGAGACTCCTGAAGGTCTAGCCTTGGGTCCTGAGGGCTCCATATGCTCCTCTAGTTCATGGCTTCAAGAATAAAAATGAAGGAGGATGTCCCACGAGGGATGGGGTGTCAGGAAGAAGGGACGCTAGGCCTAAGGCTAACCTACCTCATACCTATGTGTTTGAGTTTGGTCTCAGAAGGGAGACACCTATAAGAAGCCCTACTGGTCTCTCACTCGCTCTTTCTTCCTCTCTTCCTCCTTTCCTCTTGAGACAGGGTCTCAGTTTGTAGCCCAAACTGGCCTTGAATTCATGGTAGTTTGTAATGTTAAATAATTATAAACTGGTACCACCCCGCCAAGCCTCTGCACCAAGTGCCTGCTGGTCTCACTCAGGGCGGCTCTCACTGTCGCCTCTGAGCCAATCTCTTCCAGCTCGCTCTCACAGCATCCCAGCCGTGTTTCCTCTCTGCCATAGACTCTGTAAATGGCGGGAGTCTCACGCTTCTGCCCTGCACCCACTCCTTCCAAATATCCGGTAAAGCACGATTCTTTTTTTTTTTTCTTCGAGACAGGGTTTCTCTGTGTAGTTCCGGCTGTCCTGGAACTCACTCTGTAGACCAGGCTGGCCTCGAACTCAGAAATCCACCTGCCTCTGCCTCCCAAGTGCTGGGATTACAGGCATGCGCCACCACCGCCTGGCTGGCGTAAAGCACGATTCTTACACTAGAATAGTTAACCAAATATATTTCTGTATAAGAAACTCCCAATTTCATAATGCCAGTTTACAATGATAAAGTCTTATCCCACTATTTCTAACCTCTCCAAAACACCAGAAATATGTCTGAAGCCATCTGGATATCTGTGACTCCCTCTCCAATCTACTCCTGTCATCTCCTGACTCCCCCCCCTCCCTGCTCCTCCTTCTCTTAACTCCTCCTCCTCTCTCCTCTCCAATCACTGGCCTCTCATTGTCTTAATGTGAATGGATAGGAAATATCTTGCAACAGCAGTCCCCCTGCCTCAGCCTCCCAGTGCTGCGACTCCAAGCTTGCACCACCCCACCCAGCCTCTCCTCTTGGCTTTTTGTTGAGCTCCCACAGCCTCCCAAGGTCACCTCCAACCCACCTTTCCTCCATAGATGTTCCATCCCAACTCACCTTGGCTTACAAAACCTCTGCTTAGCCCTCTCCACACTTACGTACCCCCAGAACCACTAGCTCCATAGAATCCAGGTCGGCAGCGGCAGAGATAGCGGCCAAGGACAAAACCCTGACTCTGCAGAGGGACGCACTGTGGGGACAAATGACGTTTGTTTGTATGATGTTTTTCTCCGAAAGCTTTCCCTGCTGTGAAAAGGTCCCCCCCCCCCCATCCATGGCTTCTCTGTTTACGGCAGATTTCACCAAAAGCTTTCTCTGGTTCTTGCCCTGGTCTTTCTCCTCTGGAAACTTCCATACCTCTGCTGTTAGGTCTTTTCAAGGGTTACCCTGCTTCAAAGGGTTCCCGTGACCCATCCCACTTGGTACACACAGATGATGTGATACCTAGTCTATGTTTTTTAAATATATATTTATTATGTGTACAGCGTTTTGCCTATGTGTATGCCTGCATGCCAGAAGAAGAGGGCACCAGATCTCATAGATGGTTGTGATCCACCATGTGATTGCTAGGAATTGAACTCGGGACCTCTGGAAGAACAGACAGTGTTCTTAACCTCAGAGCCATCTCTCCAGCCCAGTCTATGCCATCTTGACATGAGCTAAAGTTATCAAAAGTGAAGAAAGTCCCAAGTGAGAAAATGCCTTCATAAGAGCCATCTGTAGAGCATTTTCTTAATTGATTCATGATTGTGGGTGGGGCCATCGCTGGGCTGATGTGCTGGGTTCTGTAAGCAAGCAGGCTGAGCAAGCCATGGTGAGCGAGCCAGTAAGCAGCACCCTTCCGTGGCTTTTGCAGCCGTCAGCTCCTGCCTCCAGGCTCCCGCTCTGCATGAGGTTCCTGCCCTCCCTGCCTTTAAGGATGAACCGCTCTATGGAAGTGGGAGTGAACTAAACCCCTTCCTCCCTGGCTGCTTTGGTCATGGCGTTTCATCACAACAACAGTAACTCTAAGACAGGAAAGTTAAAAAGACCCCCCCAGAGAGGGAAAACTTCCATCAGGATCTATCTGGCTTTAACATAGGACAGCTTTTCTCAGCCTTAAACCAGGCTGGGGGGAGGGGGGGATGCCAAGGGCAGCTCTTTCATTCTCTCTCGTCCTGTTGATGTTTGCTTAGTATGGAGAATGGCACAGGGCCTCAGAGGTGGGCAGGGGGGCTGAGCACAGGGCCCAGGTCAGGGGCTGAGAACAGATATCTCTGAGGTAAAGAGTTTTGAGCCTGCCGTTGGCAGTCCCAGACCTTTTTGAGCTGTGGCTAGCCTCCTCCTGCACCCTCCAGCAATTCTATTGACTTCCACGAATACCAATGGAACATACTCTGTGTACCAGGAGGAGCTCAGAGATGGGCTGATGTGAAGCATTGTGGCCTAAGAGAGGGAAAGCTCCTGGCTAAAACGTTGCTCTAAAGAGGAATCCTGGGGCCTGGAGAGATGGCTTAGCACACCGCACAGCCTGCGGGCAGCTCAGCCTTTCCAAGCGCTTTAGTCTCTCTAAGCCTCTTCCAGGGAGTTCAGCGGGTCCCTGCGTCTTCCAGGCAGGCTGGTCTGGTCTCAGAGTGGTCCTTACAGCTCAGCTTCACGGCTCTGAAAGGGACTCTCAGCATTTACTGCTTACTCTGGCAGGGAGGAGCCCAGTGAATCTGGTCAGTTTCAGGGACTTCCTGAAGCTATTTTGAGTTGTGTACCTTTCTGTTTAAGAGCTTCTCTATAGGGGGCTGGGAAGATGGCTCAGCAGTTAGCACTGGCTACTCTTCCAGAGGTTCTGAGTTCAATTCCCAGCAGCCACATGGCGGCTCCCAACCATCTGGAATGGGATCCTCTTCTGGTTTGTCTGAAGACAGTGACCATGTACTTACATACATAAATGAGTCTCTATTTTTTTGAAGAGGAAGCCTGGAGTGCTTAGTACCAGAATGGAGGGCAAGCAGGGAGGCAGGCTGAGGTTTCAGCTGGCAGGAGGAGTAGCTTTTTTGGGGAGAGGTAGAAGGGATGGGGTGGGCTGTGCATTGGCCTCACTTTACAAACGCCCACCCTTTCACCCCTGCCAGTCACTTGGTACCGCCTTGAAGCCCCAAGATGTCAGGGCGGCTTTGTCAGGGATGGGAAAGGGGACTGAGGGCAGGGCTCGGTGGACCCATCCTTGCCTGGGTGCTGTTGAGGTCACACAGGTGGGTGTTTGCATACCAGCCCGGGCCGCTCGCGCACTGGTTGATGTCCACACTTTGGAGGTTGATGTCCATCTGTACCTGTCCCCTAGGGCAGCAAATTGGCCGTTAGGGTCACCGTGGGGATGCTGAGGTGATTGCCAGACTATGGGGGGCAGTGTGGTCTTTGTTTGCACACTTTAGCACAGGGACAGGAGGGGACACACACACATACACACACACACACACACACACACACACACATACACACACACAACGATGATGATCTCCAGTGCCATGAACCCTGTCTCTGTGGTGACAGTCTCCCTCCCACTAGGCTGCAGTACACACACACACACACACACACACACACACACACACGACACATGCAGCTCCACTGTTTACTGCCCCTTTATTTTGCCCAGGCCGGGTCTGAACTGATTCCTCCTGGAACGGAGGACCTCTGTTGTGAGTGAATTGGGAGAGCTCTGGCAAGGAGCCAGGATGCCTGCTGGGAACAGTGGGGGGGGGCGGGGAGGGGAGGGGGGAGCAGAGACCTGGAAAGGCCAGGCTGCCTGCTCTGAGCCCCGCCTTGCTCCTTTGCTGCCTGCTTGCCCGTGGGGCTGCTTCTTTGAGGACTATCACAAAGTACTGTGGTAGCCTAGGTAGGATAATGGGGCCTGCTCTACCGAGAGCCTTGTCATTAGCAGTGACACTGGGGACTCAGCCAAGTCGTGGGCAGAAAGAAAGGGCATTGCTTCCAAATCCCTGTCCAGGAATTTTGCTTCTCCTGGGAAGCCTCCTGGAGAGTCCATGTGGCTCCTCTGAGAAGCCAGGAACATGGATTCTTTCTGTCATCAAGTTCTCAGGCCTAACTCTTTGATCTGCACCTCAGACCTGAGAACCAAGACCCGTCCTTGTCTATGTGCCCCGCCCCAGGTACACACATATAGGTAGGTATATGCGTGCTTACCTGTAGATACACATGCTCACAGACATTCACTCATTTTACTTAACATATAAACAGCATCTAGATACCCAGAGCCGGGCGGTGGTGGCACATGCCTGTAATCCCAGCAGTTGGGAGGTAGAGGCAGGCGGGATTTCTGAGTTCGAGGCCAGCCTAGTCTACAGAGTGTTCCAGGATAGCCAGGACTATACAAAGAAACCCTGTGTCGAAAAAACAAACAAACAAACAAACAAACAAACAAAAGCAGGTGTATTTCATTCTTTTCCTAAAAAAAGGAATTGGAATAAGGGATGGGGCACCCTGGAGAGATGGCCTACCACTCTTGTCCAGGACCTAGCACCACATCAGACATCACAACCCTGTCTTGGAAAAAAAAACAAAAAACAAACAAACAAAAAACCCCAGATACCCAGGCACATGCCTGCAATTCCCCACACTTTGTAAGTGGAGGCAGGGGGATCAGGATTACAGGTCAGCCTTGGCTACATGAGAAACTGTCTTATTAGAAAACATAATAAACCATAATAAACGCACACACATACACACAAACACACACATACACACAAATAAAACAATAACCAAACCATGTGTGTGAATTGTCTGGCTCACACACAGCACGCACACCTGAGAGTGTTAATAGTTAACAGATTCCCTGTGCCAGCTGTAAATAGTCACAGCTGAATGCATACACACATCTGTGCCCCCTAGACACACACATGTTCTTGCCAAATGGTCTCTGCCTAGTGCAGGAGACTTGAGGACCCCTTATCCTCACAGACCCGTCAACTCCTTTCAGACATACTCACCTGACCTCTGGGCTGAGGTCTGGCTTGAGCCCATAGAATGTGGCCGAAGCTGTGACTAGCCAGCCAGGACGGAGTCGGCCCTCGTGACATTCCAGGAAGGGAGGAGAGAGCTTCACCTGCTGTATGTCCCCCACGTACCCATCCCCCCGGGGCCACTTGGGACTGTCAAGACTCCTTAGGTCGTTGGTCAGTACTCGCTTCTGGAGGACAGGAGTATCCATATCCTCTTCTGGATTCTCTTCCTGTACCTTGTTCCCAGACAGGTCCTGAAGGATGGTCTCATCCCCCATCCGAGTGGCCTGCAGGGCCAGCTGCAGGTGGCTGGCCCCCGGTGGGGGGTTAAAGGTCAGCAGAGCCCTGTAGGCTTTCGGGTCTCCCTCGGCCACACTGCGAACGAGTGCCTGGTACCACTCCACATCCTCCTCTACGCTCGACTCCCGGATGTCGTTGGCTTGTAGAAGCATGTTGAGAAGGTTGGCAGCCTGGGCCAGGGCGCCCGCCGCTCTCTGTAGGACTGGGGGGATCCCGGCTCTGCCTTCTGCCCCTCGGACTTCATACTTCTCGCTGCAGTTTGCTCCTGACAGCTGTTGGACGTCTCCGGAGTAGAGATAAGCCAGGGCTGCTTCAGCCCCCTTTGGGGGCATCCACATGGGCCCAGATCCTCCTGACTTGGCTTGGGAGGGTAGTGGAGGCAGGGAGCGCAAAGGCCTTTGGCTCCCTAGAGCCCCACTGCAGAGGAAACAGTGGCTCAGAAGCCCCCAAGCAAGAGAAGAAATGATGGCTGCCCTGGCGGCCATTCTTCCGCGGCTCCCAGACCTGGGGAGTTCTGGCTGCTCAGCGTTTGGGCAGCTCCGGCGAATGCAGGCAGAGGCTGGTATACAGTCGGACTGCACACCTTCTCCCCACCCCCTCTCACTAGTAACATGTAGCCTGTTTTGTTTTGTGGTTTTCCCCCTCTCTAATGTCAATGTAAGTTAGCTTCTGGTTATAGGTATGAGGGCCCTGCCCCTACCCACTCAGGGTATCCCCCCCAAAACCTCTTAATCCTGGCAAACTCCTCTTTTCTCTACCTCTGATCCAGTACACTGACACACAGCCCACATCTGCTCAAGAGAGAGAAGAGGGGAAGGGAGGGGACCAGTTGTTCTCTCCCTACCCGCTTCCTCTCTCTGCCCTTTTGCTCCATTAGGAGAGATGGGCAAATCCGGCCTGGGGCACCATAGCAACCAGAGATGAATCCAGGTCCCGCTCCCTAACCCTCTGCCTGACTTGGCCTCCTGGCAGCAACTGCGATGAGCAGAATAAAGCGCTAGCTGCGTGTCCTGGCAGCAACGTGCTCCGCTCCCCGGCGCCTGCACCCCTGACTGCTGCCCAATGGTGTTGAGATGGGACTGGCAAAGGTGGGGCAGAGAGTGCCCAGGAGAGCCAGAATCAGCCTGTTAACAGACTGGCCGTCCCTGAAATGTTTTTCCTGCATGTAACCTCAATGAGGGATTTGGTGGGAAAATAATAGGTGTGGCTATAGAAGTAGAACATTTGAGATGGTAGACCAGGCTGGTGTAGATTCTTGAAAGAAGCCCTGTGGCATCACATGCGGATACTGATGAGGTTCCCACCTGAGGCCAAATCCTATTGGCTGCTTCTCTTCCAGCCTTGCTCCCTCACACTCTGATGCCCCAGATCACTGCATGTGTAGGAAGCTGGGGTGGGGCTGGGGGCTGGGGGGTGGGGAGGGGTGGGGCTTCTTGCTATAACTTCCTTTCCTATATGGATTGCTCTGCAAACAATTCTGTTTTGGAAATTAAGTGGGGCCATGAGGGATGTGGGGGAGAGAAGTGGACCAGAGACCAAACTCTCCTAGAATCTCTGTAGCCCACAACCTAGACAATCTTCATTTCTTTATTCCTTCCTTTGTTTTTGATAGAGCATCATATAGTACATATATAAGTCCCAGGCTGGCCTTGAACTTTGCCTGTTTCTAAAAAAAGACCTCTTCCTCCTTCTATCTTCCATGTGCTGCGATTGCAGGCACGCTCTGCTTTGGCCAGTGTTACATACTTGTAGAGACCTAACCTGGGACCTAGTGTGTGCTGGAAACAGCTGAGCTTTGCCCACTGGACCCTTTGCTTTTTTTTTTTTTTTTTTTTTTTTTTTTTTTTTTTTTTTTTTTTTGTTTGTTTGTTTTTTCGAGACAGGGTTTCTCTGTATAGCCCTGGCTGTCCTGGAACTCACTCTGTAGACCAGGCTGGCCTCGAACTCAGAAATCCGCCTGCCTCTGCCTCCCAAGTGCTAGGATTACAGGCGTGCGCCACCACGCCCGGCTCGACCCTTTGCTTTTTAAAACAATGTCTCACTCTGTAGCCTAGACTAGCCTCAATTTCTTCTACCTCAATCTCGCAAGTACTGGGATGATAGGTGTTAGCCACCATGCCCAGTCCAGACTTTTCTTTAAAAATAAGGAAACTCGGGCTGGAGAGATGGATCATCGGTTAAGAGCATCGACTGCTCTTCTAGAGGTCCTGAGTTCAATTCCTACAAAGACATGGTGGCTCACAACCATCTGAAATGGGATCTGACGCCCTCGCCCTCTTCTGGTGGGTCTGAAGAGAGCAATGGTATGGTATACTCATGCATAAAATAATAAATAAATCTTTAAAAAAAGATGTTAAAAAAAAAATGAGGGCTGGTGAGATGGCTCAGTGGCTAAGAGCACTGACTGCTCTTCCGAAGGTCCTGAGTTCAAATCCCAGCAATCACATGGTGGCACACAATCATCCGTAATGAGATCTAATGCCTCTTCTGGTGTGTCTGAAGATGGCTACAGTGTACTTACATATAACAATAAATAAATCTTTAAAATAAAAAAAAATTGGAAAAAAGTTTAAAAAAAAAAAAGGAAAGAAAGAAACTGAGAACCTGTAAGGGATATTCCCAAGGTCATCAAGCAATGAATGACATTACTGGGAACAGAATTCTGTACTGTGCATCCATAGTGCTTCTCTTAGCCTCACTAGTGTGTGTGTGTGTGTGTGTGTGTGTGTGTGTGTTCATGAGGCTTCTCTAGTTTTGTGTGCTGACAGAGAAGAGGGAAATGAGGGACTCATTCCATTTCTTGGTATCACTGGTAATTAGATGGCAGGAAAGCAGACCTAAGGATCAGTTAATGCTCCCCCGAGGAGCTTTTTCTAAGAGAAGCTAACGTTTGTACAATGTTTTATAATTTGTCAAGCGTTTTTATTTTTTCTCACCTAATCCCCACATAAACCCCATCAAAGTGGGATTATGACTGACCCACTTTCACAAATGGAACATGAGTCCAGAGATGGTGATAACTGAGACAGACTCTCTCTGTGTAGCCCAGGCTGGCATTGGACTCTTGATATTCTTTTCTTTCTTTTCTCTTTTCTTCTCTTCTCTTCTCTTCTCTTCTCTTCTCTTCTCTTCTCTTCTCTTCTATTCTCTTCTCTTCTCTTCTCTTCTTTTTTGAGACAGGGTTTCTCTGTATGGCCCTGGCTGTCCTGGAACTCATTCTGTAGACCGGGTTGGCCTCGAACTCAGAAATCCGCCTGCCTCTGCCTCCCAGAATGCTGGGATTATAGGCACGTGCCACCACCGCCTGGCAAGAACTCTTGATATTCTTGTTCTAAGTGCTGAGATTAGAGGTGTGTATTGTCATGTTTGGCTTCCCTGTGTAACCCTGGCTAGTCTGGAACTCACAGACTGACTCTGAGTTAGCAGAGATCTATCTGCCTGCTTCCACATCCCAGCTGCTGGGACTAAAGGAGTATCCCATTACTTTCAGCCGTTGTTTTTTTTTTTTTATTGTTTTTGGAGTGAGGTCTTGCTATGTTGTCCAGGCTGGGTTTGAACCCTTGGGCTCAAACGATTTTGTTGTTTCAGCAGAAACATCTATGCTTGGATGGTTATATATCACCAAGCCATGAATAATTAGAAATAGAACGCCACAATGGTTAGAGGGACAGGGACTGGTGTATTATAAACCTTGGCCATCATAGACGGGACTAGGTGAGCCTTAGTCTTACTGTAGGATCTCTGAAAATTTTTAACTAAAACTCTATCCTCACTCCTTCCCTCCCTCCTCTCTCCCCCTCCCTGCCTTTCTTTTCCTCCCTCCCTCTCCTTTATTTTACCTAGAACTGTAAAACCCCAGTTATTCCACGTCTGACACAGGCAACTTCTTGGGGTACAAATAAACCAGCTGAGCAGCAGAGGGCGCTGTAGAGCTGCGGTCCTTGCCTTCACGGGCCAGTCTCCATTGACTGAGCCAGAGATCCTGGTTTTTTATTTTAGGCAGCTAGTGTTCTGCCTAAAACAGAACACCTGCATAGCACCTAACTTTCTTTCCTTTTCTTTCTCTCTCTATAGTCTTTCTTTTCTTGTCTTTCCTTCCCGTCTAGAAATCTTGAGTGAGAGAGAAGGAGCTGAGGGAGCAAGAGTAGAGAAGTCTTTGCAGCCAGACAACTAGTTGTAAATTCCACTGCATGGTTTTGAACTGATCCACCATAGCTGAATAACTCCCTGCATATCAGTTTGTTTCTTCATTCACAAGAGTGGCTGCTAATTCTGTCGTACAGAATTCGAGGTGGATTTGAATCATGGGTCGTTCATGAGGCCTAAGGTTGTCTAACAATTCTGTATTTCTATTATCAAGGGCCTACCCCATGTCAGTCATTGACATTACACTCTGACATCCGAGAGGCCATGAGGGACAGAGAACAAACATAGCCTTCTGGAACTTATATTTTACTAGAGGAGACAGATTTTTTTTGTTTGTTTTTTTTTTGTTTTTGTTTTTTGTTTTGTTTTTCGAGACAGGGTTTCTCTGTGTAGTCCTGGCTGTCCTGGAACTCACTCTGTAGACCAGGCTGGCCTCGAACTCAGAGATCTGCCTGCCTCTGCCTCCCAAGTGCTGGGATTACAGGCATGCACCGCCACCACCACCCGGCCCAGATTTTTTTTAAGATTCATTTTTTTATTATTATTTTTGGTTTGTTTGAGACATGGTCTCACTATGTAGCTCAGGATGTCCTGGAACCCACTATGTAGACCAGGCTGGCTTTGAACAGACAGAAATCCACTTGCCTCTGCCTCCTGAGTGCTGGGATTAAAGGTGTGCACCACCATATCCTGCTTTTTTTTTTAAAATCTATCTTCTTTATGCTTATGATGGCTGTTGTATTTGCTTGCCTATTTACTATGTGTGACTCCGGTGCCCGAGGAGTCCAGAAGAGGGCATCTGATCCCCTGGAGCTGGAATTAGACCTCTGTGAGCCACAGTGTAGGTGGTGGGACGTGAACTAGAATCCACAAGAAGAGGAGGCATTGCTCTTAACTGAGCCATCTCTCTAGCTCCATGACTTATTTTTAATTTCCTGTGTGTGCCCACGTGAAAGCTAGAGGGATGCGATCGCCCGGAACTGGGGTTGCAGGTGGCTGTGAGCTGCCTGGTGTGGGAGCTGGGAATTGAACTTGGGTCTTCTGGTGGAGCAGTCTGTGCTAACTGCTGAGCCATCTCCCCTGTCTGGACAGAATATTAATCAAATCACGCATGTGCAATTAAGCGTAACAAAGAGTTGGTCTTCAGGTCCAGAGAGACGGTACATCTCCCTGGTCTCATGAGGAGAGAGAGTTCAATCTGAACGCTGGCTAGTTCACTAAGCACAAAAAGAGAGGACATTCATCTGAGAAAGATTAGTTAGGCAGGAGATGCTGCTCACTGGTCGAGCCACAGTTTTGCTTTCGAGGTATAAACACTGGATTTGCTTCCTGACACTGCAGAAAAAAGGGGCGTGGCAAATAACAGATGAAATGCCCATAAATGTTGAAAATGGCAGTGTGAGCAGAACTGAACTGCAGGGGATAGACAAGACCCAGCTTGGTGGGCAATGTAAGACAGGCGGTGAGTGAGGAGACCATCAGGGCCCCATGTGTCTCATAGAGGAGCTTCCTCTCTATCCTAAGATTGCAGAAAGCATGCACAATTACAGTTGCAGGCTGTGGGGCTGGAGGGATGGCTCAGTGGTTAAGAGCACTGGCTATTTTTCTAGAGGTCCTGAGTTCAATTCCCAGCATTCTATGTGGCAGCTCACAACCATCTATGCTGATGCTGTCTTTTGGTTATGCAGAGAAATATATGTAAATAAATCTTTACAATCACAGGCTGTGAGCACATTTCTTTTTTCTTTTTCTTTCTTTCATTTTTTCTTTTCTTTTCTTTTTTTTTTTTTTGGAGACAGGGTTTCTCTGTATAGCCCTGGCTGTCCTGGAACTCTGTAGACCAGGCTGGCCTCGGACTCAGAAATCCACCTGCCTCTGCCTCCCAAGTGCTGGGATTACAGGCGTGTGCCACCACGCCCCGCTTGTAAGCAAATTTCTATTTCAAAATGACCCCACTGGGCTGGAAGATGGCTCTGAAATGCCCTGCTCCTTACTGATTCTGGAGAGCATCCATTTGGCCAGGTTGGCTGGTCAGCGAGCTCCAGGGATCTACCCCACGTCACGTGCCGAGATCACAGACACACGCTGCTCTGCCTGGCTTTTATACTGTGCTGGGATCCAAACTCAAGTCCCTGTCTTAAAAGCAAAAGGGAGCTGGGTGGTGATGTCACATGCCTTTATTTCCAGCACAGAAATGTTTCTGAGTTCAAGGCTAGCCTGGTCTACAGGGTGAGTTCCAGGACAGTCAGGGTTACACAAAGAAACCCTGCCCAAAAATAAATAAATAAATAAATAAATAAATAAATAATAGGAGAGAAAGAAAGAGATGTTGAAGTCTGGAGAGATAGCTCAGCAGATAACAGCTGGTTCTGCTCTTGAGGAGGGTCAGAACTCAGTTCTCCACACTCATGCCCAGTGACTTACGACAGCTAATAATTACAGATCTGATGCCCTTTCTAGGATTCTGCACACACATGTGTATACACATATATTTTTTAAGTGATGGAGATTATGAAAGTGATTCTGATTTACGTCTCCTGTATATCTATCTGTAGGTGTTAGGTTAGGAATAGCACAAAAAAGTTGAAGAAACTCTCGCAGTCACTGAAACCAGTTCTGACCCAGCAACGTTGGCCCCATGACTGACATTTGATCAGGTTTTGCTTTTTCACTGTCCTCTTTCGTCAACAAAGGAAAATATTAGTAAAAATTTTTGTTACAATTACACTCCTTGGTCATTTGTCACCAGTTTGGGAAGGGCTGGGAATGAAGTCTGGTGGTTCAATTGTTGCTTAGCACGTGCCACGGGGTGGATTCTATTCTCAGCATGACACATACTATGACAACAACCAGTGGAAGCATGCATTTGGCAATCAGTCATACGGAATTGGCTATTGTATATTTTTATTTCTTGGAAACCATCCTTTATTTCAGTCAAATTCATGATGAGATTATGTTAACTATATACACACCCTGCTTTCTCAAAAAACCAGTTGTTTTAGCACGGAAGAGCACACCGCAGGATCTACAACATAATTTCATGTAGTCATCCCACAATTCATCGGATGCTAGGAAAGAGGATTCAGATTTAATGAAATGACTTGGCTAAGGTCACACACCCCAGGCAGAATAGATGGGACGAGACCCACAGACAGTGACAAGGGCTGGGACCCTTTCTCCCAGGTCCAGACCCGGGTCCCAAGGCCTGCATTGCTCTACACTGGAGTGTGGACAGGGCCTGGGCGCCCAGGAAGTGAAAAAGCAGGGGTTGGTGCCGAGGACCAAGGAGGCCACAGAAGCAGCAGACGGCCAATAGCCACCAGGACGGGGAGAAACGTCAGGCAAAGCGGAGACCTACGCTGCGCACCCTGGGGGAAGGGGGTGGGACCTGGACAGGAAGTGACGTCTCGAGGCCGGCCCTCGGCGGCGGCGCGCGGCCTGGGCTCGCGCTGGGCTCCGCGCGCCCCCCCCCCGCCCCCTCTATGAGGCAGAGGCCGCGGCGGCCGTTAGCGCTGTCGCTCCGGGGGCCGCGGCGGGCGGGGCTCCGGCGGGGCCCGGCCTAGTCCCCACCCAGCCCGGCTCCCAGCCGCCCGCCCTCCCTCCCTCACCCCGATGCAGGGGGCCGAGCTCCGGGACGGCGAGGCGGCGGCGGCGGCCGCTTCGTACCGGGTCCTGAGCCGCCTCCTCGGCTATGGAGAGGCGGCCCCCGAGCCAGGCCCGCCGCCGCCGCCCCCGGGCCATGGCCCGTCTCCGCCACCCTTCCTCGCGCGGCCCGGCTCGCGGGGCGCCCGGCCGCCGCAGCTGATGGTGTTCCGCAACGTGGGGCGGCCGCCGGAGGAGGAGGACGCGGAGGCGGCCCCGGAGCCGGGACCCTCGGAACTGCTGTGTCCCCGGCACCGCTGTGCGCTGGATCCCAAGGCCCTCCCGCCGGGCTTGGCTCTCGAGCGGACCTGGGGTCCGGTGGCTGGACTAGAGGCGCAGCTGGCGGCACTGGGACTTGGACAGCCGGCGGGGCCGGGGATCAAGACTGCCGGCGGAGGCTGCTGTCCGTGCCCGTGCCCCCCGCAGCAGCCGCCGCCGCAACCCCCGCCGCCTGCTGCCGCCCCGCAGGCCGGGGAGGACCCTACGGAGACGAGCGACGCGCTGCTGGTCCTAGAAGGCTTGGAATCGGAGGCCGAGAGCCTGGAGACTAACAGCTGCTCGGAAGAGGAGCTCAGCAGCCCGGGCCGTGGAGGAGGAGGAGTGGGTGGCCGGCTGCTGCTGCAGCCTCCGGGCCCCGAACTACACCCGGTGCCCTTTCCGCTGCAGGACTTGGTCCCTCCAGGGCGCCTGAGCCGAGGGGAACAGCAGCAGCAACCTCCCCCACCGCCGCCGCCTCCCGGGCCCCTCCGGCCCCTCGCAGGCCCTTCTCGGAAAGGCTCCTTCAAAATCCGCCTCAGTCGCCTGTTTCGCACGAAGAGCTGCAACGGCGGCTCGGGCGGTGGGGATGGAACCGGCAAGAGGCCTTCTGGAGATCTGGCAGCTTCCGCTGCAAGCCTGACAGACATGGGAGGCTCTGCGGTCCGGGAGCTGGATGTGGGGAGGTGAGATTGGCTTAGGGGGGTGGGCAGGCGACAAAGTTCCATTTCTTGTTTCATTTCCCTCCCCGATACTGTCAGTTCTCAAGCTGTGGACTTCGGGAGGCGGCAGACACTTGGGACTTAAGGTGGTGACATCTCGCATTAGATCAGAGCTAATTGTGGAAACAGCTTTCACTCTTGGAGAGTTCACAGTCTCTGACACTTGTCAGTGGGTTAGCGTCTCTTGCTGGGGATGATTTGAAGCCCGGCCTCATCTTCCATCCCTGTACTGGCCCCACTTTTTAAGCACCCCCTCCCATGTCTGTTATTACTAACATTGCTGGGAATGTGTGGCCTTGGGGCAGAAAAGCTGGTGTCAATCACCTGCCTGTTATTATCTTGATCATCTTGCTTGTTCTCTCTGCACCTGCCTCCACTCCCTTCACAAGTACATGTATGCAAATAGCCTGAGGAAGCTGGCCAGCAATTAGCTGGGCAGCGCCATTCTTAATATTCTCCTGGTTATTCTTAGACATTTGCAATTTAAACCCTGTGTGCTGACCACTTTCTGAGAACGGCTTTATGCTTACTTCTAGGCCAGTTAATGGCAATTCCAAACTTAGATGTTGAGTTGTTCCCTTGAATTTCTAAGAAGAAGCTAGACGTTTGACTGTCAGGATCTGGTTCTGTAGTGTCAGTTTAGAAAGCTGTCAGCTTTTGCAGCCATGAGTGAGTCTTACCTTGTGGTATAATACTGTGGGCTGTAGTTCCGAATCTGTCTTAAACTTGGTAGCTTTTGTTTTTTTTTTTTTAGACAAGGTTTTATTATGTTGATCAGGCTTGCTTTTACTTCACTATGTAACATTCTGGTCTGGATCTCTTGATCTTCCTTCCTACCTCCTCCCAAGGGCCAGGCCTGCTGCCACAGTGCCTGACTGAAATTGGTCTTGGTATGGTTTATGTGATGTATTCTTTTTTTTTTTAGTAGACCAGGCTGGCCTCGAACTCAGAGATCCACCTGCCTCTGCCTCCCAAGTGCTGGGATTAAAGGCGTGCGCCACCACCACCCGGCTATGTGATGTATTCTTGAAGCATACAAACAGTGACAGACCAAGGGCAAAGAGCGGGTAAATTGATAATTTTTCTGAGCATTAGAATCTTGGAGGGCGGGGGAATGTTGAAAAATAAGTATGTCTGGGTCCAATTTTAATTTTTTTGTTTTTTTTTTTTTTTGTTTTTGTTTTTTGAGACAGGATGTCTCTGTGTAGCCCTGGCTGTCCTGGAACTTGCTCTGTAGACCAGGCTGGCCTCGAACTCAGAAATCCGCCTGCCTCTGCCTCCCAAGTGCTGGGATTACAGGCGTGCGCCACCACGCCCGGCCCAATTTTAATTTTTTAAAGCTCCTTAGTTTATCCTGGTTCACAAACCAGCCATTCTTGGACATGGATTCTCAAGGGAACTTGAATCCTCCAAGATAAAAGCTGTGGGCTTATTTTGGCTTTGTTGCCGTTTCTGAACATCTGTGTAGTGGGCCAAACGCAGATCCTTGATTGTTTGCCAAAGTGTATACCCCCTTAGGTGGGGCCTGTTTTTTTATTATTATTGTGTGTGTGTGTGTGTGTGTGTGCGCGCGCGCACACACGCACGCGTGAATTCCTGCTGAGAGCTCAGGTCTTGAAAAGTGTGTGGTTACGGAAACAGCTCCCCACCCCCACAGTGGTAGGCTCTGTATTTGATGCTCCACTGACCAATGTGGGTATTGCACTAGCTGAGGGTGAGGGCAGGGTTAGAGCTGTGGGTAATGGCACGGGATGGATTGATCATTTCTTGTGGTTCATCTTGCCTTTGTTCCAAATTGACCAGGACTTGCTCTAAGATTCCTGAGACGACAAGTATGAGGTGAGGTGTGGAATTAGCTGCTGCGTCTGATAGACGAGGAAGAGGGAGAGGCATACACGGATTTGTGGCGTTTGCCTCGGAAGGAGAATTTAATGCTCATTGGCTGCTCTGGCACCAACCCTTACTCTTCAGCACAAGACAGATCTCTGCTGCAGAGCAAATTAGGCTGTACCTCTGCAGAGAAGCTTAGTTCAGGGCAGTGGAGAAATACATTTTTTGGTCCAAGAGCTTTTTCTGATGAATTGGAGAAGAGCTAGGTATTTGTGTGTAAACATTTGGTTGACTGCTATTTGCAGGCAGCGTGCTGTATAGAGAATTAGGAAAGTCTGGCTTCTGTTTGGAAGTTGAGCATTAGCTGTGGTGTGGAGGGCGGACCTGTCATCTTTGTCCTCCCCTTTCAGCTGTGAAGTGGGACAGCTGTGAGTTGTCCTGTTCCTGTCCTTACAGGAGTAGAGGAAGATGTGAAAACTGCATGGGCTATTTTTTGCTTTTCGGAAGAGAAGTGATCAGATTGACTTGGGACTTTGCCGTGCTGAGCTTTGGTGCTGCTTGCTGTCTTCTCCGCACGCACTCTGTGCCAGTCTTGCTGGCACCCTCGAGGCTGTGAGAACCGTGCTAAGTCTGGCCAGGGTAGTTGTGATTTCTGTGGATCTGTGTCTCCTGAGCGAGTCCTCTCTTGTTGGGAAGGGCAGTGGCTTGGAGTTTGCACTTGTTCCCTGGCTGTAAGTGATGGCACCTGAAGCTCTGAGGAAACTCAGCCCTTTGCCAGTTACGAGGCGTCCGTGTCTGCGCTGCTTGAAGGTAATTATGGGCTCTGCTGTCTTTGCTCTGTAATTTGGGGCATTCGGTAACCTCCAGGCAGAGTTCTCTCTGCCCTGCCCCGCAGCCACCTTCCCCGTCTCCATGGTTCCCAGCCGTCCAGTTCAAGAGATGGTCCTAACAGTGAGTTCCTTAAGTGGAACTGCCCAGATAGACAAGTCCTAAGACTAGTAAGGGGGTGGGGTGACTGGAGAGATGGCTTAGAAGATTCCAGCACTTACTGATCTTATAGAAGCCCAGAGTTTGATTCCCACACACCCAAGTTGGATAGTTCCTGACCTCTATAACTCCACCTTCAGGGAATCAAATGTCTTTTTTTGATCTTAGCAGGCACATGTACACTTGTCTACACACACACACACACACACACACACACACACACACACACACAAACTATAAATCTTTAAAATCAAAAGAGTAGTGTGAGGGGCAGCAAGGTAGCAGCAGGTAAAGGCCTTGCTGCAAAGCCTGGTGACTCGGGTTTGACTTGAGCCAGTTTGGGACTCTCATGGCAGAAGGGAGGCACTGACCCTCACGCCGTCCTCTGACCTCCACCTGACTGCACCCACCCCCAGTTTCTTACAAATAAATAAATGTAGCTGGGCATGGTGGCACACATACCATTTTAATCCCAGTACCCAGGAGACAGAGTGAGCAGATCTTTGAGTTGGAGCTAGCTTTGTCTATATAACAAGTTCTAGGCTAGCCAGGAATACATAGAAAGGTCCTGTTTCAAAATTTTTTTCTTTGTACTTAAAAAAAATAATAGTATGAGTTCACTTTGAGAACTCTTTAAAGTGAAGTAAGATTGAGCTTGCCAACTAATCAGCTTTCTGTTCTTGCGAGCTGGGCTAGGCCTTATACCACACATATGTCAAAATTCAGAAAGCTGGGCTTCATGCCTGTGGGCCTTGGTATAATATAGAAGTTTGCTATTTCAGGAGAAGCAGTGGAGTTCCCTTGTCTATTTCACATATGTTGAGCTGATTGTCTTCCTTCAGATTTGGTGAAGAATAGCATGTATCTGCTCTGTTTGAATCATCACATAATACACTCAGTAGGGACTAGGTGCCTTGACTCAGGGATTGTCTGCTGAGTTTAACAGCTGAGGCTGTTCCTGGCAGGCTTCATGGCTGTGTAGTGGAGAAATGGAAGCAGTTCTGTAGTGATTTTTGATTTGTTTGCGGAAAAAAGGTGCAATTCTGGATAGTGAGCTGCTTTGGCATGAGTTTAGAGCCCTGCTGTCATGGGTAGACTTGGCTGGCAGCAGAAACCGTTTCTTTGGGTCTTGAGAGCCGGGGGAGGGGTGTATTTTACTGCTGTTATTTTGTTTCTTTAATCTTTTAGTTTTATTAAACAAGATTTAAAAATATGTATATCTATATGTACTTGCACACATATGTAGGTGTCTGATGAAGTTAGACATTGGATCCCATAGGTAGGTCTGGTGTTAAAGGCAGTTGTGACCCTAACTCGGGTGCTGGAACCAAACTTGTATCCTCTGGAAGAGCAGCAAGTAACAACTGATCCATCCTCAGCCCCTCTTTCTTTCTTTCTTTCTTTCTTTCTTTCTTTCTTTCTTTTTTTGGCTTTTTTGAGACAGGGTTTCTCTGTGTAGCCTTGGCTGTCCTGGAACTCACTCTGTAGCTGGCCTCGAACTCAGAAATCCGCCTGCCTCTGCCTCCCAAATGCTGGGATTAAAGGCGTGTGCCACCACTGCCCGGCTCTCAGCCCCTTTTCTTTTTCCACCTCCCCAACTCTTCTGTCCTTTTGAGATACAGTCTCACAGTGCAGTCTGGACTGGCCAGGTTACCTTCCTGTCTCAGCTTCCTGAACTCTGAGATTATAGGTGTGAGGACCATGTTGCCTGCTCTTGTATAGCCCAAGATGACTTCCCACTTTGTCTGTGGTCAAGGCTAGTCTCGAACTGAATGTCCTGCTTCCACCTCCCGGACAGGCATGTGCTGCCCTATCAGCCAGGCTCAAAGGGGCCTTGAGTCATAACATGGCGTGCTGAAAGCAAGGTGGTACTGTAGTGTGGTAAGCTATGGGGGTGTGGGGGTGTGTGCTTCATGTTCTGTTGGCCTTTCAGACTACCTTTTTGCAAACTGCTTATAGTTGTCAGCTCTCACAGAATAAGTTCCCTGGCTTTACTTTTTTTTGTCTGTCCAGTGATTCTTGTGCTTTTAACATTCTCCTTGCCAATGTCATTCTAGAGGTTTCCGGATTAGACTGTGGCCCTTGGTTTTCCCTAGGAGTTCCTCCATTGGTTTTGTAGTTGGTTTACAACAGAGTTTTGGATCTGACCTTGCTGCACAGATGTCTGTGTATTGGAAGTAAAAATGAACACATGGTTTTTGTGCCTGTAGCACATGAACAGACACTGGCTTATGACGTGCTGGAAATGGCACAGGCTGCCTGACTTGGCACTGCGTGCCTCAGCAGAGGTAGAGGTGTATTGGGGCTGCACAGTCTAAAGTTTGGGCATTTTAGTTTGGAAGGTGCTTTAGGAAAGGATACGTGTAAGTTTTAGGGACAAAGGGATGTATGGACAGGAGTGGTATACAGTACAATCCATTGTTTGTATTTTAGGCTTCAAGGAATTTGAAAACTGGCCAGTGGTTATGTCTATGTGCTATCGTCCTGTTTAGTCTAGCGCTTCCAACTCCATTTATCTCATTAATCTGCTGCAATGCAGATCATTTGCAGAGTGGAAATGGATAGTGGTGTCCTCTTCCCTACAGTTCAGGCATGGCATACCTGACTCAAAGGACAGCAAGCAGATGAAAGTGGCCCACTGGCAAAGTTAAAAGTACTTTAATTTTATACCTAATGTTTTTCAAGTTGATGTGGAAAGTTGTTACTAACCCATGAATATAGTATGGAGGGTTACTTGGAAATGCTTATTTGGGCTGGGGAATGTAGCTTAATTGGTGCTTGTCTAGATTGCTTAGAGTCCTGGGTTAAGTCCCCAGCACTGCCAAGTGTGTGTATTTGGAGGCCTGGAACATACATACCTTGGTTGGTAGAGGGCTGCCTTTAATGAATGAAACCTTGAGTTTAATCCCCTGCACTTCATAAACCGAGCATGGTGCACCTCACAAACGTGTATGTGGTACATGCTCATAACCCTAGCTCTGAGGAGATCAGGCAGGAGGGTCAGGAGTAGCTTAGAAATGAGTTTTTATCATCCTAGATATTTAGTATATGTAAAAGCGGATAGAGAAAATATCTGTACTAAAGTAATAAACACACACACCCAGGCACTCATCATTAGGCTTAGTGAGTAGGTATGTATGTATTATCTATACTTTGGACTCAAGTGTTGCTTTCCTCAATATGTTTTGTCCCCAGGTAACCGCCATCCTCAATTCTATGCTGCCATTACATTGCTTTGTTTCTCAGTCATCTAGATAGTCAGTGCTCCTGGGGTCCTGGAGATAGAAAGGGGCTTTCAGGTAGGAGCGTCTCTCCAGAGAGAAGGAAGTGCACAGCTGTCAGCCAGGCGTCCCCTTGTATCTTTTACCTTTTAGCTTCAAGCCACAAGGTGCCCATCTTTGCCAGGAAAAACCATCTAGTATTTTCAGATGATTTTGCCTGGGTTTAAGTTCAGATGTTTTTCTTTTTCTAGATCTTAGAAACTATGATTTTTTCTTCTTTAAAATGTTGGGTGTGGGAGAGAAGATGAGCTCAAGTGAACAGCCCCCGCAAGACTGTGCTTGGATACTACCCTTCCTCAGCTCGGCACGAGGAGACTCGGCCCGCATGGGCAGATGGCAGAGTGATGCAGTTGCCTTTGAAAAGAGGCAAACTGCCAAATGGCTGAGGTGCGAACCTTTTGAAAGGCCAGTGCTTTGGGTTTCTACTTGCTGAGTGTAATGTTGTATCTACAAGCTATCACATAAAAATCCGCTTGGAAGCTCCTCAGCTGCATTAAGTTCATGTCCAGTGGGCTTGACTTCCCTTTGCGCTGCCGGCGCTGAGCTGTAGACATGAGCGACTTTTATAAATGGAGACCATATGTGGTTGTATCTTGTTTTTATGTGGCCATGTCCGCTGTGTGGGCTGTAGATGTATTCAAGTGTGGGTTGTTAGACCTCTTAGAAAGAAGCTGCCCGTGGTTCATCTCTTCCTTTGAGACAGAGTTTCTGTAGCTATGGCCAGCCTGGGACTCATTCTGTAGAGTAGGCTAGTTTGAACTTACAGAGATCTCTGTGTCACTGAAGGTATGTGTTGTTTTTGTTCCTTTTTTCTTTTTTTGAGTTGTGTTGTTGCGTAGTCCAGACTAACCCTTGGACTTGCGGTAGCCCTCCTGCCTCTGTTTCCCAAGGGCCAGCCAGGACTAAGTACATAGCACCACATCCAGTTCGCAGCTTTCTGACTAAACTCCTCATAGGCTGGTTTTGAAATTGTGTTTTGAGATGCTCAGGCACCTACTTTAAAACATAAAGCAGTAGTGGGAGAGATGGCCCGGCAGACAGAGCACACGGCCTGAGTCCGTTTCCCTTCACGATCCCTGAAGCTGCAGCTCCAGGGGATCTGACACCTCTGGCCTCCAAAGTGATACCTGTGCTTACATGTGCAAACACATACACTGACACACTTACACATAGTTAAAATGAATAAAATGTAACCTAAAAACATTAAGAAGGGCCAGGCGGTGGTGGCGCATGCCTTTAATCCCAGCACTTGGGAGGTAGAGGCAGGCGGATTTCTGAGTTCGAGGCCAGCCTGGTCTATAGAGTAAGTTCCAGGACAGCCAGGACTACACAGAGAAACCCTGTCTCGAAAACAAAACAAAACAAAACAACAACAACAACAACAACAACAACAAAAATGTTAAGAAGAAAGATCAAGCGGGACCTCCTGACATGGGCCTGTGGACCAGCTCTTGAGAGGTTCAGGCAAAAGGAGGTCAAGCTCATTTTCACCTAATTAGGGAGATTTCACCTAATTAGAAGCTAGCCTGAGCTACATGAAATTGTGTTTCAAACAAAACAAAAAGCATAAATATGGTTTTTGTTTTTGTATTGAGGCTGGAGAGATGGCTCAAGGGTTAAGAGTACTTGCTGCTCTTCCAAAGCACTGAGTTCAGTCCCCAGGACCCAGCAGCTCACAGGAGCCTATAACTCCACTCACTTCCAGGGTCCCATCTCCTTTCCTGGCTTCAAGGAATACCCAAATAATGTGACACACAAACACACATGCATATAAATAAAAACAGATATACAGGTTTAAGAATATGGTGGTGCCGGGGGTTCACTCAGAGCATTGTTTATGGTAGGCTATAGTGTGGGCCCTGAAAAACAGGTGCTTTTATGTTTTGTTTTGTTTTGTTTTGTTTGGCTCTTTCTTTTCTCTCTCTCTCTCTCTCTCTCTCTCTCTCTCTTTCTTTCTTTCTTTCTTTCTTTCTTTTTTGGTTTTTTTGAGACAAGGTTTTTCTGTGTAGTCTTGGCTGTCCTGGAACTCACTCTGTAGACCAGGCTGGCCTGGAACTCAGAAATCCTCCTGCCTCTGCCTCCCAAGTGCTGGGATTACAGGCGTGTGTCACCACGCCCAGCTTTGTTTGGCTTTTCAAGACAAGATTTCTTGTGTAATCCTGGCTGTCCTGGAACTCATTCTGTAGACTAGGTTGACCTTGAGCTCTTAGAGATCCACCTGCCTCTGCCTCCTGAGTGCTGGGACTAAAGCCGTGCACCACCACTGCCAGCTGAGGTATAAGTTTTATGTCGTAAAATTTACCTTTTTTAGGTGTCCACTTGTTTTTTTTGACACTTTTGGGTCTGATTTTGAAGCTTTAAGTAACCTGGAACTCACCATATAGATCAGACTAGCTTGGAACTCTGCCTCCAGAGTGTTGGTATTAAAGGTGTATGTCTTCCTGCCCACCTGATTTTTTTTTTTTTTTTGTTTTCTTTTTGTTTGTTTTGAGACAGGGTTTCTCTGTGTAGTCCTGGCTGTCCTGGAACTCACTCTGTAGACCAGGCTGGCCTCGAACTCAGAAATCCGCCTGCCTCTGCCTCCCAAGTACTGGGATTACAGGCGTGCGCCACCACCACCTGGCTTTTGTTTTCTTTTTTTAGACAGAGTCTCTCTATTATGTAGTCCTGGCTATTGGCTATCCTGGAATTCATTATATATACCAGGCTGGCCTGTCTCTGCCTACTGAGTACTGAGATTAAAGGTGTGCACCACCATGCATGGCCTGACTGATTTATTTTAAAAGATTTATGTATGTATGTGTGTGTGTGTGTGTGTGTGTGTGTGTGTGTATACACATATATATGTATATGTGTGTGTGTGTGTATATATATATATATTTATATATATGTATATATATATATATATATATATATATATTTATATATATATATATATATATATATATATATATATATATGTGAGTACACTATCGCTGTCTTCAGACACACCAGAACAGGATCTTATTACAGATGGTTTTAAACCACCATGTGGTTGTTGGGAATTAAATATAGAACTTCTGGAAGAACAGTCAGTGCTCTTAACCACTGACCCATCTTTCCAGTTTGGCCAGACTGATTTTTGACAAATTTATGTAGTCATCAGAACTTACCCCTCACCCTTCCTGAGCATGAGCCTGTTTCCACCTCTTCAGTAAAATCTTTGTCATTTTGAGGTGAATGAAAACATGTTTCAACACATTTCTGGCCGGAAAGTCTGTGTTGGTGTCTTTTGTTCTTCATTGCTTGCCGAAACACTACTTGAAACAGACAAGTTGTTACCTTGGTGTGTAATGGATGGTGGTTTCTGGAGACCATGAAAGCAGACTGTGACTTAGAGTGGGGGAGGGTATACTTGGGTGCTGGGCAGAGCACCCTAAGACCAGCCCTGCTAGCCATGGCCTAGGCTCCCCTCTCAGGGCTGTGTGTTCAGAATTGAAGATGGCAGTGTATCCTTTAGTGCCCTTCTCCGGCCAGGCTGTGCCCCCTGCTCCTGACTCCATGTCTTAGCCCTTGCTCCAGGTTGGCAGCTGCTCAGGCCTAAAGCCTTTTGGTCGGCTTTCAGATGAAAATCAACTCATCCAACTCTCTTCCTTGTGAAATAGACTTAGTAATTACCACTCAAGGTATTTACTCCTCTGTGCTGGGCATGTCAGGACCCAAGAGATTGCTGTTGCAGTTATTGTAGGCTGGTGAATTTAGTAGCCAGATATATTTAAGGAATTGCCTTAATTATTTCATTCTCCTTTAAATTTTAGGCTTTATTACAGAAGTGTTGCCAATATGTCTGTAATAAAGGGTTTGGTTTGTGTTTTAGGACATCTGGAATCCAGGGTTCTAGTGATTTAAGTGCATATGTATTCATTTCCCCCTAGGAAACCCAGGTTGACAAGAACTCAAAGTGCCTTTTCTCCGGTCTCCTTCAGCCCCTTGTTCACAGGTAAGGAAAGTGGGAGTGTCCAGAGACTTCCAGGAAATCCCTCGTACAGCATTTCCGGGGAGCTCTCGTCTCCTCTCTGGCTGTCTGCAGTGATTCCCTTCATCCATGCCCCTGGGTTTGGGGATGTTTTGTGGCACTGGAGTGCTCTGATTTCAGATCTGCCACACCGGAAGGTAAAGACTGCTTGGTAATAGAGTAGCCCCAGCAGTTACAGAGTTTAGGGTTATTACATGTAAATTAAAGGCGGGAATTACTAAGACATAAGCTTGCAATGCATAAGAGACTCTCCCAAAGTCGGAATTCTTGTCCCAGCTTCCAAGGAAGTTCATAGATTATCTAATAAAAATGACCCTTGAGTGTCTGGTCTAGTTTAAGGACTTAGGGCACAGGGCACGGCGTGAGCTCTAGTCTTAGCATTTTGGGGGCTGACGGTGCTGGCAGCCGTGAGTGCTCTTCTCTGTGTCTAATTAAGGCTGTCCTCTTGAGGCAGGGGACACGGATGCTAAAGTGAGAAGGCTAGTCAGAGGTGATGCACCCAACTCTCAAGAGATTGGAGGCCCCAGGGAGTTTAGAGGTCAGGTGGGGTGGGGTGGGGGACATCCATGTGGAGACGGGGTGGGGAGGAGGGTGGACGGGTGTGTGTGTGAATAAAATAAATGGAGTATAAATAAATAAATAAATAAATAAATAAATAAAGGGTCACTGCCATACCATTTCATATTATGGGAAACTCTTCAGAGTGGGACCTCCTCTGTTAGTCGTGTGTGAAGTGGTTAGGCAAGTGGTTTGCATTCTGCCATATGGACATGATGAACAGAAGACCTGTTTGAGTAGACGCTCTAAAAGGTCTTTTTCACATTGTCTCAAGTCTGAGAAGCCGTTTACAAAATAGTCCTTTGTTGGGTGTGGTAACCTACCCCTGTAATTCCACTACTTGGGAGGCAGAGGGAGGAGGACTGCAAAGTTTAAAGTCAGTGTAGTTTATGTAGAGTTCAGGCCAATCAGAGCTGTATAGTGAGACCCTATCTAAAAAACTAATTAATTAACCAAATTTACAATGCTAATCTTGAACTCCTTTGGATATTATACCCTTATAAAGGTGATTTAGCAGAATTATGACTTAGAATGGACATTTGCAGGCCAGTGGGTCCCCGACTGTTTAGGTCCCAGTGAGTTGTTAAATGACATCTTATAGACATTTACTGTAGTGGGTCCCCATAAACAGAATTGCTTATCTTATTGGTTACATGCTTTCCTAGTTAGTAGTTGTTTCCTCTTTTGGAGCAGAAAGATTTTAGTTTCAGGTTAAGGCAGAGCCTTAGCACCTATAAGTGATATCCTAGACTTTCTAAAATGGATTCGTGTCCAGACCTGTTGACACTTCACTGTCCAAAGCAGTGAGGCTGGCAGCAGTCCATGGCCCACTTCCTAGAACTTCCATAGGTGACTAGTTTTGTTTAAGGTCCAAGCAGACTTCTGATGTGTAGCAGAGGCTGGCCTTGATCTCTCCCATCTCTATCCCTTTATTGTTTGGTTTAAAGGAATACACTGCCAGGCTACACAGCAGTTCTTTCTTTTTAAACATTTAGTGCATGTGCATACATATGTGTATGTCACAACAAATATATAGGGAAGCCAGAGGACAATTGTAGTTGAACTTGGGTCTTCTGGTTTGGAGGCCAGCACTCTGTGTGCTGAGCTCCTCCCTGCCCTTCCTCTCAGCTGTTAATGTGTTCCGGTCTTAAGTTCGTCTTGTCCGTTGGCAGAACACAAACCACTTGCTATGCTCCACACTAGCGTGAAAGTCTGCAAAGACAGTATGGTTGGTTTTTTTTTTTTTGGTTTTTTTGGATTTGGGTTTTTGAAGACAGGGTTTCTCGGTGTAGCCCTGGCTGTCCTGGAACTCACTCTGTAGACCAGGCTGGCCTTGAACTCAGAAATCCGCCTGCCTCTGCCTCCCAGAGTGCTGATTAAAAAAATATTCCTTTTCAGAATTAGAGCCCCTGTTCAAGGTAAGTCAGTAACAGAGCACTGGACAGCTTTCTTACTGTCAGGCCAAGCTAATGCTTTTCTCCTAAGCAAACCTGGTCCTTAGTATGGTAAAGAAAAGATAGGACTTTTATTTTGAAAAATTTTATTCATAAATGTATGGGTATTTTGTCTACATGTATATCTGTGTGCCACTTATGTGCCTGGTGCCTGTGGAGGCTACAAGAGACCATCAGATACCCTGAAATTGAAATTATGGATGGGTGTGAGCTGCTGTGTGGGTGCTGAGAACTAAATCTTGGTCCTTTGGAAGAGTGGCCAGTGCTTTTAATCCCTTAGCCATCTCTCTAACCCTGGAATAAAACGATTAATTAAAAAAAATATTCTATGCTTCTTTATTTACATTTTGTTTATTAAATATGTGCCAAACCATGCATTTGGAGGTGAGAGAACAGTTCTTTTTTCCACCATACAGGACTTGGGGATTGAACTTAGATTATCAGGTTTGTTAGCAAGTCCCTTTTTCCACTGAGCCTTTCTATTTTTCTTTATGTAGATGAGTTGTTTTGCATACATGTGTATTCCGTGCGTGTGCCTGGTGCCTGCAGAGGCCAGAAGAGGGCACTAGATGTCCTGGAACTAGAGTTTAGGGTGGCTGTGAGCCACTACGGGGGTGTGGCAAACAAACGGGATCTGCTCAAGAGTAGCAATGCTCCTGACCTCTGAGCCCCTCTCTAACCCACAACGGCTGAACTTTTTTTTTTTTTTTTTGCTTTTTTTTAAGATTTATTTATTTTATTTAGATGAGTACACTGTGGCTATCTTTCGAGGGCATTGGATCCCATTACAGATGGTTGTGAGCCACCATGTGGTTTCTGGGAATTGAACTCTGGATCTCTGGAAGAGCAGTCAGTGCTCTTAACTGCTGAGCCATCTCTCCAGCCCTTGCTTTTGTTTCTTTGAGACAAATCCTGTCTCTGTGTAGCCCTGGAACTCTGTCTGTAGACCAAGCTGGCAGTCTTGAACTCATAGAGATCTGCCTGGGGTTGGTGATATGACTCAGTGGTTAAGAGCACTGACTGCTCTTCTGAAGGTCCTGAGTTCAAATCCCAGCAACCACATGGTGGCTCACAACCATTCATAATGAGATCCCACACACTACAGTGTACTTAGACATAATAAATAAATAAATAAATAAATAAATATATATATATATATTTTTTGTTTTGTTTTGAGACAGGGTTTCTCTGTGTAGTTCTGGAACTCACTCTGTAGACCAGGCTGGCCTCGAACTCAGAAATCCGCCTGCCTCTGCCTCTTAAGTGCTGGGATTAAAGGCATGCGCCACCACCTCCCGGCAAATAAATAAATGTTTAAAAAAATAAAAGAGATCTGCCTGTCTCTCTCTGCCTCACAACCACTGGGATTAAAGGTGTGTGCACCACAACCCAGCAACAACTGGATTTGAAGACAGTTGGTGTTGAGGGTAGCTCCTGCCTGGAGAGTGTAGACCCTCTCTCTGCCCTCTGGCCTCCTTTGCCTGCTGTTTCTCCCCCTGTCCTTTGGCCTCAGCTTTGGACAACTGCTTCTGTAACATGCTTGCTGTGTGAATCCCTCAGGTGAGACAGTGTCGCTTGTGGACGTGGACATTTCTCAGCGGGGCCTGACCTCTCCACACCCTCCAACTCCCCCTCCTCCTCCAAGAAGAAGCCTCAGCCTCCTAGGTATCGTCTCTTACCCCCCTCTTCCATCTCGCCCTGTCGGGAGGGTGAGCTCTAGGGACTTGCTCTTTGGTCAGGGGCCAGATAAGGTTCTGGGTTTTTACTGAGGACCAGTTACTTCCCATCCCTTTCTCCACACCCTTGTCTGGGCAGGCACCTTATTTGCATGAAGCGACCGACTGTCCACGTGATGAGTAGCTTCACTTGTGCCTCGCCCTCAGTTTGTTCTACTGAGCTGCTTTAGGAGTACCTCACTCTCCTGCTTTGTGGGCCAAGCAAGGCTGATTAGGAAGACCCGCCCGTGCATAAGATTGCACGTAGGCCAGACTGCCTTGCCCCGGAGGGCAGCCTGAATCCTTCCTCCTGCCTTCACCTCGCTGTTTTGTGCTGTTTGCTGAACCTCTTGCTTTTGTTCTCTTGTAGATGATATCAGTGGGACGCTGCCTACATCTGTCCTTGTGGCTCCGATGGGGTCTTCCTTGCAGTCTTTCCCCCTACCTCCGCCTCCTCCACCCCACGCCCCAGGTTAGCTTAGCTTAGAGCCAAGACTCTAAGAGTGGAAGGATGGGAGAAGTCTACTTATGGAAATTACAATTTAGGAGAAAGCCTCAGTCTTTATGTTGGGCTAGAACTTGAAAATGAGTCTGAGAACTTTTTTCTTTCTAATCTGTTTCCTTATGGAAGTAAATCTTAATTTTCTTAGAAATAAAAGCCTGGGATATCTGGTTCTGCTTTTGCAGTCCCTGAGGAGATATCACTTAAGATATTGCCTTGATGTCAGTTCAGTGAAGAGGTTTACTATGTTGCTGGTTATCAAAGTTGTGTGGTTTTTTTCCTAAACTTTTGGTATTTACTGCAGCCTTGTAAATAAGTACCAAGCATTTAGTAGCCCACACCTGCTTTGCCAGCCTCCAGTTCCCAAGGAGTAAAATGAATGAAATCAGCATTCTTTTCTACTTGCCTGGCAAAAATCATTACTCTCCCTGGGCAAGTAAGCGAGTCACTATTTCCAAGGCTGCTTTACCGGCACTTCACTTCGAGGTGGGAGAAGTTGGAATCGCTCTAGGCTGGTGAAGCCCCTGAAGTAGTCACCTTAGTCAGGTTAGTGAGCAGCTCCCCACTGCTTTCCCGGGGTCGAATGCCCCCACTCATCCTTCACAGCTTACACGAGCTCACACGGCTTTTCGTTCCAGCCCATCCAGCTCTTTCCCACTGCTTTGGCTCCCACCCTCTCAGCTTAGCTTCTAATGCCTTGCCCCTCTTAAGTTAGCATCTTTTTGGGGAAGGGACGTCTGCCTGTGGGTTGGAGCAGTGTAGATAAACAAGTGGTCTCCATTCTCTTGCCCTGCAGATGCATTTCCCCGCATTGCTCCCATCAGAGCATCGGAGCCCTTGCACAGCCAGCCCCCCCAGCACCTCCAGTGTCCCCTCTACCGGCCTGACTCCAGCAGCTTTGCAGCCAGCCTTCGAGAGCTGGAGAAGGTAGGGATGCCTGGGGCTGGCAGCTCGCCTTTCCTCCCACACCTGAGCTCTCTGTGCTGTCCTTACTGGTTTCAGAGGAAGAGGAGTTTCTTTGCTTCCATTCACAGTGGCTGGACAGTAGGCTATTGTTCATTTCATAAGAAATGTAAGAGGACTGAATTTGGGTGGGAAAAAGTTAGACACAATGGAGGAGGATTGCTGAGAAATATTTGGAATAGTGTAAGGTTGTTTTACTAGGTAACTGACCCAGTTCCTTCTGGTCCTTAGAGGACCACTGGTCATGAGATGGAGGATTGGTCCTCTGGTTCAGAGTAAAAGTGTAAGGAGCCTGGTGCTCTCTGCTATGGTTGGCACAAGTGTTAATGGCTTTTACCTTCTCAGATATTTTGGAGAATGGCGGAAATCTCCCCTGGCAAGACAGATTGTGCCCAGGATGTTGCCATCTCTCTGTTAACTATGTTAGTATTTTCTGTCTTTTATAGTGTGGCTGGTATTGGGGACCTATGAATTGGGAAGATGCAGAGATGAAACTGAAAGGAAAGCCAGATGGTTCTTTCCTGGTACGAGACAGCTCTGATCCTCGTTACATCCTGAGCCTCAGCTTCCGATCACAGGGTGTCACCCATCACACTAGGATGGAGCACTACAGAGGTAAGAGCTGCTGCCCCGGAAAGCCTTTCTCCAGCTCGGCCTTTCCTGCCTTTGCTGAGGTAGTCCCCTGCCCTCCTTTTAAAATTGTATTATTTTTGTGGTTGGGCCTGAGTGTATGTATATGTACCACTTGAAAGAGGGTATTAGGTCTCCTGGAGCTGGAATTATCAGCAGTTATGAGCTGCCTGATACGAGTGCTAGGCACCAACCCTGCAAAATGCTCTTAACTTCTAAGCTAGCTCTCCAGTCAGTCAGTCAGTCAGTCTGCCTGCCTGCCTGCCTGTCTGCCTGTGGATATGGGGAGGTGCTGTTTGTGTGAGGGGTGAGTAAGTACAGGGGTGTACATGCTGCAGGGTGCCTGTGAAGTTAGAGGCCGCCATGGATGTCTTGAATGTGGGTCTGTACCTTTTCCCTGGAGACAGGCTCTCTTGCCCACGGGGGCAGCAAACACCAGCATAGTTGGCCTGAGCTTCTAGGGAGTTTCTTACCCCTGCCTCCCATCCTGCTGTAGGAGTGCTGGAGACATGGGCTTGTGGTACCACACCAGCTTTCCATGGATTCTGGGGATCCAGATTCAGGTCCTTATGTTTTCACTGACCCATCTCCCTGATCCTTGTTTGTTTGTTTGTTTGTTTGAGACAGGCTCTCATGTAGCCCAGGCTTGCCTTGAACTATATAACCAAGACTAGATTTGAACTGATTCTTGTTCCTGCCACTATGATCAGCCCAAGATTTAATTCTTTATATTAAAGTAGCAGACATATTCATCTTAGCATGCAAATTGTTTTCATCTTTAACAAATAGTGAAATTATATATGTTCTATATAATTAAAAAAAAAAAAAAAAAGGACTGGAGAGATGGCTCAGGGTTAAGAGCGCTGACTGTTCTTCCAAAGGTCCTGAGTTCAAATCCCAGCAACCACATGGTGGCTCACAACCATCTGTAATGAGACCTGATACCCTCTGCTGGTGTGTCTGAAGACAGCTGCAGTGTACTTGCATATAATAATAAATAAATCGTAAAAAAAAAAAAAAAAAAAAAAAGCCGGGCAGTGGCCTTTAATCCCAGCACCTGGGAGGCAGAGGCAGGTGGATTTCTGAGTTCGAGGCCAGCCTGGTCTACACAGTGAGTTCCAGGACAGCCAGGGCTATACAGAGAAACCCTGTCTCAGAAAAACCAAAAAATAAACAAACAAATAAATAAATTTAAAAAAAGCTGGGCATGTTGGTGCATGCTTCTAATCTTATCATTCAGGAGGCAGAATCAGGTGGACCTCTGAGTTCTAGGCTAGCCTGGTCTACAGAGAGAAACCCTATCTCACAGAATGAAAAATAAATCACAAAAATAATTTTTTGTGATTTATTTTCAGAAAATGTTTTATCTTTATGCCTGTTTTATATACCTAGACACCTGGGTTGCCTGTAAAATTTCATAGGCAAAAAAGGATCATATGTAGAAAAAGTTTAAGAAGTCATTAAATCCCCAGGTGGTGGTGGTGCACAGCTTTAACTCTAGCACTCTAGAGGCAGGCCTGTCTTGGAAAACCGATTTAAAAAAAACAAAATGAGGAGAAGGAGGAGGAGGAGGAGAAAAGCAGCAGCAGCAGCAGCAACAGCCATGAATTAGGCTAGGAAAGATGCTATAGTGTTAAGAATACTTGCTGCTCAAGCCGGGCAGTGGTGGTGCACGCCTTTAATCCCAGCACTTGGGAGGCAGAGGCAGGTGGATTTCTGAGTTCAAGGCCAGCCTGGTCTACAAAGTAAGTTCCAGGACAGCCAAGGCTACTCAGAGAAACCCTCTCTCAAAAACAAACAAACAAAAAAGAATACTTGCTGCTCTCCCGGAGGGCCAAAGCTCAGTTTCCAGCATCCATGGCAGGTGGCTCATAGCTGGTTGTAATTCCAGTTCTTGGGAATCTGATGCCTTCCTGTGGCTTTCATGGGTACCAATATACACGTGGGACATACACATACATGTACACATCCCAAAATATAAAAATAAATCTTTCTTTTTAAATTTTTTTAATTTTTTGGTTTTTCGAGACAGGGTTTCTCTGTGTAGCTCTGGCTGTCCTGGAACTCATTCTGTAGACCAGGCTGGCCTCGAACTCAGAAATCCACCTGCCTCTGCCTCCCAAGTGCTGGGGTTAAAGGCTTGCACCATCACCGCCCGGCAAAAATAAATCTTAATAGTAATAATAATAATAATAATAATAATAATAATAATCAGCCACGGATTAGGTAACTGTTGGAAGTGGGATGTGGTAAGAAGCCAACGCTGCCAATTTTTCTGCTGTTCCAAAGAAGCAGAATCACAGATAAACCAAATACAAAATACAGCATTTCAGAATGAGCTATTTTGTTAAAACAGACTAATAATTGACTAGACTCTGAGAATGGTAAATAAATACCTCTCCTCCTCCCCCCCCCCCTTTCCTTGAGACAGGGTTTCTCCCTGTAGCCCTGGCTGTCCTGGAACTCACTCTGTAGACCAGGCTGGCCTCGAACTCAGAAATCCACCTGCCTCTACCTCCCAGAGTGCTGGGATTTCTGGCACTGCCTGGCTTAGACGAATCCTTGCTTGTTAGGCTCATGACAGGTGAGGGAGGAAGAGCCTCCTCCCAAGGCCTGGCCCAGGGGCTCTTTGGCTAAGTGCCTTTCTTTTTAACCAGATAGTGTTTAGTTGAAAGAGGCGTTGCTCCTGGTACTTGCTGGCAGTGGGACATGCCCACATCATTTTCAGTGATGCTGTAAGAGCAGCTGTAGAGACTGCAGTTCCTGGAGTGATTAGGTACTCCAAATTGTGTTCTTTTGTGGGTGATTTTTTTCCGGAACCTAGGATTAAGTCGCAGGAGGTCAGATTCCCTTTTGCCTTTGGAACTCTGGAGTCTGAGGTAGAAACTTCACGTTATGGGCATGGGAAAGAAGGCAAGACTTGGCTTGTTTTCCCTGTGGCTGCCCTGCAAGAGTGAAGCCCTAAAGAGGGACGATGTACACTCTGGAAGGCCATGGTCTCAGAGCACTGGTCCTCACGGTGGTTCTCTCACACCCTGCATAGTATGTGTGTCTTCATCATATGGCAGGAGAGTGAATGTAGCACTTATAAACACCAGTGTGGAAGCCAGTTATTTAAGGAGTCTATACATGTGGAAAAGAAAACCCTCATTTTCTTAATTTAATTATTTGGTGTTTAAAATTATTTTTAATTCATGCATTTTGTGAATGCATGTGTTCAGACGAGTGTAGGCCACCACATGTGTATGGTAGACAGGAAGCCTGAGGGAGGAATTGGTTCTTTCCTCCTATGTTGATGCTGGGGTGGGCGGGGACTCAGGATACCATCTCTGCTGGCAGCACCTTTACACCGAGTCATCCTGCTGGCCCTTCTAAATTCTTTTGAGATCTTTATTTTTCTTTTGTTGGTTTGTTTTATGTTTTGGTTTTTCTTTTTTTTTTTTTTTTTTTTCTTTTTTTGGTTTTTTGAGACAGGGTTTCTCTGTGTAGGCCTGGCTGTCCTGGAACTCACTCTGTAGACCAGGCTGGCCTCGAACTCAGAAATCCGCGTGCCTCTGCTTCCCAAGTGCTGGGATTACAGGCGCGCACCACCACGCCCGGCTGTTTTGGTTTTTCAAGACAGGATGTTTCTGTGTAGTCCTGGCTGTCTTGGAACTCAGTCTATAGACCAGACTGGCCTTGAACTCACAGAGATCTGCCTATCCCTGCCTATAGAGTGCTTTGAGATTAAAGGTGCGTGTCATTACTATCCCCCCAAAAATGAGATAAAAATATTGTTTAAAATTTAATGTTGAAGAATTTAATTATTAAAAAAATTTAAAATGTTCATTTGGGCAGTGGTGATGCATGCCTTTAATTTCAGTACTAGGAAGGCAGAAGCAGGCTGATGTCGAGGCCAGCTTGGGCTATAGAACAAGTTCCAGGACAGTGAAAGCTACCCAGAGAAACCAGGTCTCAAAAAATCAAACAAGAATAAAACACAGACAAAAAATTAAAATGTTGAAAGCAGCCTCTCAGATCATTTGAGGGTTTTGTTTGCTTCTTTCTTCTTAACTTTTAGAATTTTGCTACCTAGACAGTCTGTCCTCTACCTCAGATCTTCCTCCCTTAGACACTCCTGAGGGCCCTAAAGTCAGGAACTTGTCACCACACCCCACCAAAAAAGTTTGTAAATGTACTCTTCATTTTCCATTCCAGGAACTTTCAGCTTATGGTGCCATCCCAAGTTTGAGGACCGCTGCCAGTCGGTGGTGGAGTTCATTAAGAGAGCCATCATGCACTCCAAGAATGGGAAATTTCTCTATTTCCTGAGGTCCAGGGTCCCAGGTAAAATTGTAGTTAACAGTAATTTATTGTTGCTTTTTAAGCCAGGGTCATACTCTTGTATTTCAGGGCAGCCCAGGCAGTCCTCTAGCCGCAGCCTCCTGCTAGTTACATTACTTACTAATCCCAACTAGGATGTGATCTCCTACCAGAATGTCTTAGGCCCCAAACAGTGGCTGCACCTAGAGCTGTTTGTCCTCGCTATCGGAGCAACCGCTTCCCCTGCAGTCAGTGACTCATGCCAGCCCTGTTCATTAATCCTATAATGTTGTAAAGAATGATTTCTGCTTCTCTGACCACATGAATAAGAAGATTGTTCCCATATCTGAAGCCCAGGCGCCGTGTGACATTTGACATCGAGGTGGTTCCTTGCTGCTGTTACAGGCTTCTTACCTCTTATTGCGAAGCCGGGCAGTGTGAGCTCTCTGGCATTCCCAGGGACAGGGGTGTGAGTGGACTCACAGAAGGGCAGTGGCCGTCGGTCTGCAGACTGGGAACACTGGAGTTTATCCAGCAGTGCCTGCCATGGGTTTGTCCATAGTATGCTGACAAAGAGGAGTGGCTTGTTGTGGTTTGATGTTGACATATCCACTATGCTGACAGACTTCTCTCCATGTGGGAGCACTGTCCTGGTCTCGGCTTCACTAGTGTAATCACAGTCAGCCAGCCCACTCAGGAAGTGGGCTCTGGAAGATCTGGTCTCTGGCAGAGCAGGTGAAGGACTGGGTTAGAAGAACTTGGTTTTTAGCATTAGGTAAGGGAAACTGACCTGCACATTTATATGAGGACTCTATAGTACGCAAACAGAACTAACTTACAGTGAGAGCTTCATGCTTTCACTTTGAATCAAATTAGCTTCCTGAGCAGGGTGCCAAGAAATGCTCTGAAATGTAGGAGTTGCTGGGGTGCCTCGGGCAGAACATCAGGAACAGGACTGGGCCAGGTGACAGTGATGTTTGTATAATGTTGGTGATTTAAATAAGGCACGACAGGGTGTGAACTGTATTAATTCTCACTTCATTTGGTCTTTGCTGCAATGCTGCCAACACCATTGGGGCTCATGTGTTTGTCTTAGTTGAAGGAAAATGTTAGAATTCTTCATACGATTAACTCTGCTTAGCAATTTTTAACATTTGTGGATATGATGGATATTTATTTAACAAACATTTATTTGTAACTCAGGATAAAAAGTAAGCTAGTTGATGCCCTGAGGGAACTCACAGCCGTAAGGAAGGGATGGTAGAAAGACACAGTGATTTGGTCACAGGACCAGGGGATGGGCTCTGCTTGGTGGTGGGCTAGGCGACTCAGCGAGGCGTCCCTCTACTCGGGAGCATCTCTGCTTGCGGAATACTGAGAGACTTGGTGGAGTCTCAGGTGCTGCCAGTACAGCGCTTTCTACCCCACAAAGGTACTTCATCTTCAGAATTGCAGCTAAGATTTCTAATATTATACACTGGTTAGAGTTCGTACTGTTGGCTACTGTTTATTGAATGCCTACTAAGAGAAGGTCAAGTTTCTAATTTAAATATCTCTTAATTCTTATTAAGAATTCAAAGTTAACTAATTGATTTGTCTATTAAAATCGTAGATGATTTGGACAGGGCATTTAGCTTAGTTCCCCAGATTCAGTCCCCATACAACCCAGCATCTTGGGCAGGCTCTGAAGTGGAGCCACATCCTTGGCTGTCTATTTCTGTCTCTGTCTCTGTATTGTATTTGCTTTGGAAGGTGGTGTCTTGTGTATCCCAGGTTGGCTTCAAGTATACTCCGTAGATGACACTGAACTCAGCACTTAATATGTAGGCTAGTCCTGAACTTGTGGCAATTCCTCTGCCTTAGCTTCCTAAGTACTGGAATTATAGGTGTAAACTGCTATACCTTGAAGTGACAAAATTTTAAATATATCCAGTTCAGCGCAATTGAATGAGATCTTATCTCAAGAATTTTTGTTGTTGTTGTTGTTGTTTTTTTTTTTTTTTTTTCCGAGACAGGGTTTCTCTGTATAGCCCCGGCTGTCCTGGAACTCAGTCTGTAGACCAGGCTGGCCTCGAACTCAGAAATCCACCTGCCTCTGCCTCACAAGTGCTGGGATTAGGGGTGTGCTCCACCACCGCCCGGCTAAGAATATTTTTAAATAAAAAAATTGTTCTGCTTGGAATTAACCTATTGTAACCTCCATGGTTACGATATGGTTCTCTGAATTTCCTGTGAAATCATTATTCTATCCAAAGGATTGGCTGATCCACTTTGGATGTTTTGTGAATAAGGAAGTAACCATACCAGTTCCTAGGTATAACTGAAAACCATGCTGGCAGGCCTCAAGCCTGCCAGCCACTGTGCACTCTTCCAGCAAGACTCCCTTTTGTTTACTTGTTTTTTTCTAGGCAATGTCATGAAGCCCTTCCTGGCCTCAAACCGACTATATAGCTGAGGAAGACCTTGAACTCCTGCCTCTCCTGCCTCCTCCAGTGCTGCCATAAGTGTGCATTTTTCATTTTTCTATTATCAACACTCGATTATTGAAATAGCTTTCCCTGTACCCTAAAATTTAGTCTCACCTCATTTTACAAATTTGATGTCTTTTAAATCTCTCTCTGAGTGAAGGTGTTTCTATAGCTCTGGCTTTCCTAGAACTCACTAGACCAGGCTGGCCTCTCAAACGCAGACTCCCCAGCCTCTGTGCCACCCCACTCCCACCTGCTCTGTCCCCAAATTTTGTTGTTAAAGGCATGCACCACTACACCCAACTTTAAATCTCTCTTTAATTTGTAAATGTTTGTTTGTTTTTTAAATTTTATTTAGATTTATTTATTTCATTTGTATCAGTGTTTACCTGAATGGGTCTTCCTGTTTTAGCTAAAATCATCAAGTGTACTTTACACAGCCATGCTCAAAGCATACATGGTGATTATAGGTCTGTTAAATGACCGTGCTGACTATCACAACGCCACCTCTTGCCCTTTATAGGCTCATAGCCATGTTATATATTATATATTACATATTATATATTGTATATTATATATTCTAACTGACTTTAAAGGTCCCCATAGTCTTTAACAATTTCATCTTTTTTGGTTTTCAAGACAGGGTTTCTCTGTGTCTCTCTGGCTGCTCTGGAGCTCATTCTGTTGACCAGGTTGGCCTTAAACTCACAGAGACCCACTGCCTCTGCGAGTGCTGGGGTTAAAGGTGTGTGCCACTGCCCAGCCAATTTCATCTTTTTAATTAAAAAATATTGCAGCCGGGTGTGGTGGCGCATGCCTGTAATCCCTGCACTCTGGGAGGCAGAAGCAGGCGGATTTCTGAGTTCGAGGCCAGCCTGGTCTACAGAGTAAGTTCCAGGACAGCCAGGACTACACAGAGAAACCCTGTCTTGAAAAACAAAAAAAAAACACAAACAAACAAACAAACAAACAAACAAAATTGCATTTATTTATTTGTGCATATGTGTGTACATTTGTGTGCCTAGTGCTCATGAACGGTCAGAGGACAGCTTACTGGAGTTGTCGTCCTTCCACTATATGGGCTCTGGAGATTGAGTTCAGGCTGTCGGGCTTGAATCCAAGTGTCTTTATACACTGAGCCACCTTGCTGACCCATTACCAGCTTTTAAAAAAGTCCAAAGTCTTAACCGTGAGTTCCTATAGAATCAAACAAGCGCTACGGTTCCAACTTCCAAGGGTCCTGGGGTCCGTGAACTTAGACCCTCTTCTACAATGAACCCAGGTCGTCACAAGATGACCTCGAAGGGCTGGGCTTCCCTCAGGGTTCCTTCCTGTTGTGTTAGGATAGGAGATCTCTCTTTAATGGTGCTGGTCTCTTTAACAATTACAGCTGCTTTCTCAGCACCAACCTGAATGCTTTCTTGTTTTGAAATTTCCTTTGCCAAACAAATTAGTCCATTAGCTTTCTACTTTCTCAGGTTCTCAGGATGTAAAGAGAATGGAGGCACATTCTTGGCTAATATAGCACATTTAACGGCCTCTAGCCCAGTGCCTGATGGAATCCTTGTTCCCTCTGGACCCTCATGAGTAGGGCCTCACTGTCCCAGTGTCTGTGCAGTCTGGGTCCCCACAAGAATGGCCAGTTAAAGCCAGGCAGTGGTGGCACACACCTTTAATCCCAGCACTTGGGAGACAGAGGCAGGCGGATTTCTGAGTTCGAGGCCAGCCTGGTCTACAGAGTGAGTTCTAGGACAGCCAGGGCTATACAGAGAAACCCTGTCTCGAAAAAACAAAACAAACAAACAACAACAAAAAGAATGACCAGTTAAGTTTGCTTCTAGTACTCACAAACTTTTTAAATGTACTGTTCCAAATTCTTGTACATTTTAACCACAAAATAGTTTCTGTGGCCTAAGACCCATACAATCAGGTTTATCAGTGTCCCTACTCCTGTTACCAGTTTCTAACTTAGGTTCTGTTCTTGTTGCTTTAGCAGAGAACCTGGTAAAGCAACCATTTCCAGTACCTACATGACACTTAACAGTTGTCTGTAAATTCTAGTTCTGAGGGACCCAGTTCCTCCTCTGGCCTTCTCAGGTCATACATGCAGTGCCCTTACATACATGCAGGCAAAACACTCATAGAATAAAAATGAATAATGAACTGGACAGTGGTGGTGCATACTTTTAATCCCAGCACTTGAGAGGCAGAGACAGTCAGATTTCAGAGTTTGAGGCCAGTCTGGTCTGAGGGGGGGGGGAACGGGAGAGGGGGAGAGAAAGAGAGGGAGAAAGAAGGGGGGAGAGAGAGAAAAGAGAGGGGGGAGAGAGAAAGGAGAGGGGGAAGGGAGAGAAAGGAGAGGGGGGAGGAGGGGGAGAGAGAGAAAGTAGAGGAGGAGAGGGGGAGAGAGGGGGGAGGAGGGGGAGAGAAAGGAGAGGAGGAGAGGGGGAGAGAGAGAAAGGAGAGGAGGGAGGGGGGAGAGGAGAAGAGAGGAGAAAAGAAAAGAGAAGAGAAGAAGAGAAGAGAAGAGAAGAGAGATGTTTTATAGAGTGCCTGGTGCTCTTGCAGGGCCTCAGTTGGCTCTGGCACCCACGGCAGGCGGCTCCCAGCTGCCCAGAACTCATCTCAGGGATCCAGTTCCGTTCTAAGGGTTCTCTGGGTGCATGTGCACATCAGTACAGTTAAATAACTAGAAAGTGAGTTCTAGACCACCCAGGGCTATACAGTGAGACCCTGGCTCAAACAACAACAAACTGAATAAAAATACTGTAAAGGAAACATTAGAGTAGAGAGGATAGACTAATTGTCTTTTTGAAAGAAAGGAAAATTTATTTTGTGTGTCTTAATTAGATGATTATTGCTGTGATGAAACACCATGATCAAAAGCAACTTGGGGAGCAAAGAGTTTGATTAGACTTCCCCATCCTGAGTCACAGTCAGTCCCCTGAGGGAAGGCCAGGCTGGACTCAGAACAGCTGAGGACCTGGAGGCGGGAGCTGATGCAGAGGCCGTGGAGGGGTGCTCCTTATTGGCTTGCTCCCTGCGTCTTACTCAGCCTGATTTTTTTAAAAATTAATTTATTTATTATATGTGAGTACACTGTAGCTGTCTTCCGTTTTTTGTTTTTTGTTTTTTTTTTTAAGACAGGGTTTCTCTTGTGTAGTCCTGGCTATCCTGGAACTCACTTTGTAGACCAGGCTGGCCTCAAACTCAGAAATCCACCTGCCTCTGCCTCCCAAGTGCTGGGATTAAAGGCGTGCGCCACCACCACCTGGCTGTAGCTGTCTTCTGACACCTCAGAAAAGGACATCAGATCCCATTACAGATAATTGTGAGCCACCATGTGAGTGCTGGGATTTGAAATCAGGACTTCTGGGAGAGCAGTCAGGCTGAGCCAGCCCTCCACCCCAATCTTTCCTCTAAAACACTGACACCCCCCACCCCTACCTCCCCACCCACCCCCGCTCCCCCACCCCGTGTTAATGATCTTGATCCTGTCCTTCCTCCCATGCCTCCCTCCCTCCTCCTCTCCCTCAAGCTACTTGGCTTGCTTGCTTCCCAGCACTTGGGAGGCAGAGGCAGAAGGAGCCCGGCCTGGGCTATATGAGACCGTTTCTCAAAAATAAACAAACCTAAGCCGGGCGTGGTGGCGCACGCCTGTAATCCCAGCACTTGGGAGGCAGAGGCAGGCGGACTTCTGAGTTCTAGGCCAGCCTGGTCTACAGAGTGAGTTCCAGGACAGCCAGGACTACACAGAGAAACCCTGTGGGGGGGGGGGCGGACACAACAACAAAACAAACAAACAAACAAACAAACAAAAAACCTCCCTGGATGGGGGAAGAGGAGCGAAGCTTTCAGACAGGAGCCTTAATCTGACGACGGGTAAGGTGTCAGCGTAGGTCACACATAAATCAGAGCTAGTTGTCATGGAGAGTCTTCATCAGCAGGCCAGGGCTCAGAGTCACCTAACACGGGAATCTCCCCAAGGTTCCCAGTGCTGTGCTCCTTAGGTGGCGCGGTGTTGAGGGCAGGCTGCCTGTTCTGGTGCTCTGCTCTGAGCAGGTTCTCTGACTGCAAAGGCACCTAGTGTCTTCATACATGACATCTCTTTAAGTATGGTTTTGAGTTCATTGTTTTTTGTTTTGTTTTGTTTTTTTGGTTTTTTCGAGACAGGGTTTCTCTGTGTAGTCCTGGCTATCCTGGAACTCACTCTGTAGACCAGGCTGGCCTCGAACTCAGAAATCCACCTGCCTCTGCCTCCCAAGTGCCGGGATTAAAGGTGTGCGCTACCACTGCCCCGACGAGTTAATTGTTTTTTGTTTGTTTGTTTCTTTGTTTTTCCAAGACAGGGTTTTTCTGTGTAGTCCTGGCTGTCCTGGAACTCACTCTGTAGACCAGGCTGGCCTCGAATTCGGAAATCTGCCTGCTTCTGCCTCCCAAGTGCTGGGATTACAGGCATGCGCCACCACGCCCAGTGAGTTAATTGTTTTTTAAGACAAACAGAAAAGTTTTCTTGTTTACTAACAGGGCAGTATGGCTGTTTTATGATTGATTGGCTTTTGGAGAATGTCAGTTGTCAATAACTATGCCATGGGTTTTGAAGACAGTCTACAAGCTTCAATTCCTTTTTTTCCTCAGGCCTTCAATCAAAAAATGTTGAAAGTGTTTGACATTAAACCCCAGTAATGGCAGAATTTTCTTTTCTTTTCTTTTCTTTTCTTTTCTTTTCTTTTCTTTTCTTTTCTTTTCTTTTCTTTTTTTTAATTTTTATTTTTGGTTTTTCGAGACAGGGTTTCTCTGTAGTCCTGGGTGTCCTGGAACTCACTCTGTAGACAAGGCTGGCCTCGAACTCAGAAATCCGCCTGCCTCTGCCTCCCAAGTGCTGGGATTACAGGCGTGCGCCACCATGCCCGGCCTAGAATTTTCTTTTCTTTTTTTTTTTTTTTAAAGATTTATTTATTTATTATATGTAAGTACACTGTAGCTGTCTTCAGACACACCAGAAGAGGGCATCAGATCTCAGTACGGATGGTTGTGAGCCACCATGTGGGTGCTGGGATTTGAACTCAGGACCTTCAGAAGAGCAGTCAGTACTCTTAACCGCTGAGCCATCTCTCCAACCCAGAATTTTATTTTCTAACCAGTTGTGTTTGCAGTATTTCTTTGGATATGATGGTGGCTAAGAAAATAATTCCTAGCTGGATGTAGTATCACACACTTTTAGTCCCAGCACTTAAGAGGCAAAAGCAGGTGGATCTCTGAGTTCAAGGCCAGCCTGGAACCTGGTCTACAGAACAAGTCCCAGGGCAGCCAGGGCTACACAGAGAAATCCTATCTTGAAAAACCAAATGTGAGTACACTGTAGCTGTCAGACACCAGAAGAGGGCGTCAGATCCCATTACAGATGGTTGTGATCCACCATGTGGTTGTTGGGACTTGAACTCAGGACCTCTGGAAGAGCAGTTGGTGCTCTTCACCGCTGAGCCATCTCCCCAGCCCACTTTTTAGTCTTTCTAGTTTGCTTCCCTTACTTTCCATAGTCCCTTCGCTTGTGGAGACCAGAGCATTACTAGTTCATTTGTATGTGTGTAGTCTCTGCCGTTGTCCTGGGTGGCTGGCTGTTCTGTGGCATTGACTGTGGGGGTTGGGCTTCCCCATTCCCCAGCACAGGGGTATTTGCTTGGCCTGGCAGGCACACATGGGCAGGCGCCTGAGCACTGTTGCGTGAGGCCCGGCTTGTGCAAGCCGCTGTAGTTGTCTTTCAGAAGCATCATCATTCTTGTTCCTGTAACCCAGCCTAAGCTCCAGTATTAGAGGGAGAATAACGAGGGGAGAAAAATACCAAGCTGGTCTGGCCTGGCCCGAGTAAACAGTTGCAGGAGTGGCAGGGGGCCCTGATACTGTGTCTCTCTCTTACCTGCCCTCCTCCTGCTTACTAGTTGGAATGCTGTGGGGCCTTTCAGAGCTTACATGTCTACCAACACCTCCACCGAGAGGGCTGACCTTTCAACACATGACTCTTTCTGGTGACAAAGGCTATCAAACCACTTGTACCTCTGAATATCCGGAGCCCTGATCTTCAAGATACTGCTAAATAGTGCTGAACAAGTACCCCCTGTTTCCAACAGGGGGTTGGGGTTATTGTCCTTCCCTGAGAACCTCAGGCTTTGGCTTGGTCCCTTGGCCCCAAGCAGCAGACTCTAGCTTGGTCTTGTTCATTGGGCCATTCTCCACAATTAAGAGTGATTCTCAGCACTTGGGAGGCAGAGGCAGGTGGATTTCTGAGTTCAAGGCCAGCCTGTTCTACAGAGTGAGCTCCAGGACAGCCAGGACTTACACAGAGAAACCCTGTCTGGAAACCCCCCCCCCCCCAAAAAAAAAGTGGTTCTGGAAACAGGTGTTGGGGCTCACAAATGTGGCCCTAGTACTCAGGAGGCTAAGGCAGGAGGATTGCTTTAGGTTGAGGCTAGCCTGTTTCATAACCTATGCTATGTAACAAGACCGTGTATGGAAGAAAATAAACCAAAATGTTGCTGGGGAGGTTATCAGAGGACACGAAATTCCCTCGAGTAAAACATGGTAGTGGTGCTCTCGCAAATGGCCCTTTATGAGGGCCTTTAGCACAGAGTATACATGAACTCTAAAGCAGCCCCATGACACCCACCCCACAGCTCTTCCCCTGGGAACTGTAGTTAGCTTCATTATTCTCGCTGAATATTTTCCTTTGGTTTTATTCTTGAAGGACTGCCACCAACTCCAGTACAGCTGCTCTATCCAGTGTCCCGATTCAGCAATGTCAAGTCTCTCCAGCATCTTTGCAGATTCCGGATCCGGCAGCTTGTCCGAATAGATCATATCCCGGATCTGCCACTGCCTAAGTACAATGGGGTTGTCAGGGTTGGGTGGGGGGTGGGGTGGGGTGGGGGGGTGGGGTGGGGTGGGGCCGTGAACTAGAGATGGAGGAGCCTTTGAAGCTTGCAGGTTGCTCCTAGAGGCCAAGCGTGGCATAAAACACTTATAGGCAGTGCTCTTTCTATTCTTCCTGTTGTAGCAGTTAGGGAGGAAGGTGTGTGTGCCGGCCTCGCGCTGCAGGTCGTGGGCAGAGTGTGCTGCAGTAGAGCGAGAGAGACAGAAGTGTGTAAGGATGGGAAGGTGAGATGTGTCAGGTTGGCAAAGGCTGCTCAGTAGTCATACAGTATGAAGGAAGGGGGAAGGGAGGAGGGCTCAGCAGTCACAGTTCCTGAGAAATGTCCCTCTAAATGGTACACTTTGTGTCTCCTTGTTTCTCGCAGACCTCTGATCTCTTACATTCGCAAGTTCTACTACTATGATCCTCAGGAGGAGGTGTACCTGTCCCTAAAGGAGGCGCAGCTCATTTCCAAACAGAAGCAGGGGGTGGAGCCTTCCACGTAGCAGCAAGGGCCTGCCGTTCAGCATGAAGGTAGGAGCCCTGCCTCTTTGTGAAGCCCAGGCACTAGGTTACTTCCTGACCCACGAATCTGTCTGATACTCGATTCTCTAATAGGTACATGACTTCATTTGAAGGCCTTAAACCAGTGGTTCTCAGTCTTCCTAGTGCTACGACCCTTAATACAGTTCCTCATGATGATATGCTGACCCCTAACCATAAAATTACTTTTATTATTATTATTGCTACTTCATCATCATTGTAAATTTGCTACTGTTAAGAATTATAATAAAGGTATTTTTGGAGATAGAGGTTTGCCAAAGGGGTTACAGCCCACAGGCTGGGAACGTCAGCCTTGTAGAGTTTGCCATGCCAAGCCGTTCTAAGCTACAGTTGTGGATTCGATTCATTTATTAGTCAGATCCTGTCGGAAACTAAGAAGTGAAGAGAGCTGGGATAGATTTCAGAGAGACCACACTCGCCTGGCACGCATGAGGTCCTAAGCTTGGTTCCTAGTTACTGATCAAAAAATGTCCTTTCTGTATCAAGCTGAGCATGTTCTATACCTGTGATCCTAGCACTTGAGAGTCGGCAGCACAGAGGATCGGAACTCAAGGCTCTGAGTGTGTGCGAGCTCACCTCTGAGCATGAGCGAGGCAGACACAGTGGAACTGGGGGCTTGCTTTGGCTCATCTGCAGGACGCTGCGTGTGTGATGCAGAGAACAGGAACCTAGTGGGGGGGAAAAGTACAGGACTAATGGACACCTTTATTTCCAAAAGGCATGCATTGCAGTAGGAGTTTTTCCAAGGCTCACAGCCTGAGATGGGGATTAGAAAAAGCAGCCTGCCTTTTCTACACCACAAAGTAAATGTTTAAAAGAATAAAATGGGCATGGTGGCCAGGCGGTGGTGGCACACGCCTTTAATCCCAGCACCCTGGAGGTAGAGGCAGGTGGAGTTTGAGGCCAGCCTGATCTACAGAGTGAGTTCTAGGACAGCCAGGGCTACACAGAGAAACCCTGTCTCAAAAAACCCAAAACATAACAAAAAACAAAAACAAAAATGGGCATGGTGGCACGCACCTGGAATCCCCGAGTTGAGGAAGTGGCGGCCATAGGATCAGAGGTCAAGGTCGGCCTTAGCACCATAGCAAGTTTGAGGCCAGCTTCATGAGTCCCTGTTTCAACTTTTACATATACACACCACAAAAATGAAATGGGGTGTGGGGAAGGGAGGAGGGGAGAGAGAGAGAAGGAAGGAATAGTGTCTGGAGCAGGGCTCTGCAGCAGTGGACCACACGTGCTGCTTCCGCCCAGGACCTGAGCCCACTTTCAGCACCCAACTTGTGCCATCTCCCACTGCCCTGCTGAGGTCCGCTCGGGGTCTGTAGCTTGTCCTGACACTGGTCTGTGTTGGGAAGTCTCGTTGTCAGTGGTCGTTGCAGTGGTGTGTGAATGTGGAGGTCAGTCAGGGCAGCTGTGGAATCAGTTCGCTCCATCCACTTCTACATGGGTTCTGGCCATCAAACTCAAGTCACCAGGCTCTCCAGGCAATGCCTAAAACCACTTCTGTGTAACTCTATTGATTTATTTTTGACTGTCTGATGAGCTACTGATTGTCCTGCCTGCATCTCCTCAAGTCCTGGGGCTACAGGCAAGCGACACTGTACCTCTATGCTGGCAGAGTCTAGCTAGGTCTTTTGGTTTTGTTTTCTAGTATTTTTCTTTTTATTTAGTTGTGTATTTGTGTGTGTGTGTGTGTGTGTGTGTGTGTGTGTGTATACGCGCGCGCACAGATGCATGCATTCATACATATATAAGTACCAGGTGCCTATATAGTCCAGAAAAGTCAGATCCCCCAAACCAAATTCAGGTTCCATACAAGACCTGAACTGTATCTCTGTTTTTTCCTCTAACTAGGTTTCCACTCCCCCATCCTAGGGTGTCACTGTGTCTGTCACACTGTACACTACCATACCTGATCTAGTTTTTGATTTTCTTTAGTCTAAGATTTATTTTATGTATATGAGTACAGTCTTCAGACACACCAGAAGAGGACAAACGGATCCCATTACAGATGGTTGTGAGCCACCATGTGGTTGCTGGGATTTGAACTCAGGACCTCTGGAAGAGCAATCAGTGCTCTTAACCACTGAGCCATCTCTCCAGCCCTTGTTTTTGGTTTTTGAGATAGGGTCTTCCTATGTAACTTTGGCTGGTCTGGAATTCAAGTTGGCTTTGAACTCACAAATATTTGTTTGCCTCTGTCTCCTAAACTCTGGGACTAAAAACACTCCCACACCTGGCTTAGTTAGTACTCAAGTGATCATTGGAAGGTTGGCTGAGCCGGGAATAGCATCTGAGGAGCTGTTGCCCGTGCCATGCTGGCTACAAGCTCCTGCTCACTTCCATGCCAGTGTCATCTGCCTGCCAGGGCCGTGTTAACACTGTCCCCTTACTCCATTCCGGGCCCTGTTTCTAAGCACTGACTACTGTGCTTCTCTTGTGCTCCTTGGTCCTGTCTGCACACACGGCTACAGGAGCAGCAACTTTAAAGTGGAGTGGGAGGGCGCTCTGCTTTCCTGACCTCTTTGCTCTTTTTTCAAAGGTGTGTGAAGCTAGAGAGTTGCTATCCTATATGCTTTCTTTAAAAAAACAAACAAACAAACAAACAAACAAAAGCTGGGCGTGGTGGCACACACCTGTAATCCCAGCACTTGGGAGGCAGAGGCAGGCAGATTTCTGAGTTCGAGGCCAGCCTGGTCTACAGAGTGAGTTCCAGGACAGCCAAGGCTACACAGAGAAACCCTGTCTCAAAAAACCAAAAAAATAAAAAATAAAAAAATAAAAACAAACAAACAAACCAAAACAAGAACAAAAAACCCACGAAGCTCTTTTATGCATATGGGTATTTTGCCTGTATGTATCTGTGTGCCACATCCATGCCAGCCACTCGTGGAGGCCAGAAGAGGGCATCAAGTTCCTAGAACTGGAGTTACAAACAGTTGTGAACTGCCAAGCCTGGCTGGGAAGAGTAGCCGGTGTCCTTAAAGACTGTGCATCCTCGCCAGCCCGCCACTCGTTCTCTTAGGCTAGGTAAACTTTGTATCCCCTCTGGGCCCTGGGAGTCCTCGCCCCTGTGCTGTTAGGGAAGGCAGGTGAGCCATGCTGGTAACTTAACAGGGCAGAGGGCAAGCCAGACAGACAGAGAAAGGACGGCTCTGGGACGCTGCCCAGCTCTGACTCAGGGGTTCCAGACTGGATGGGAACTGTCCAGATGTTCAGTTACAGGCAAGCTGTGTGTCTTGGAAGTGCTTCCTAGCATGTCCAAGGGCTTAAGCATCTGGGAAGGTTCCTCAGTGTGGTGGTTTTACATAGAACGGACATTAGGGCAGGAGCTTGGTTTTATGACACATCTGTAATTCCAGCACCTCACAGATAAAGGCACTTTTCTTTTTTCTTTTTTTTTTAAAAAGGTTTTACTTAATTGCGTTATTGTGTGGGAGCGTGTAGACATGAGTGCCTTGAAAGGCCAGAGGAGGGGGTTGGCCTCCCTGGAGCTAGAGTTGCAGGTCCTTGTGACCTACCAGAGCGGTGCTCTTAGCAGCCTCTGTTCCCATGGGCACCCTGGGCTTTGTAGCAGGGATCTTCAGTCACTGAGCCATCACATCAGCCCAAAAGGCTTTTCTTTTTGAAATGAGGGCAGGACTGGACTATGTAGCTCTGGCTGGCTTGGAACTCATAAAGACCTCCCTCCCTCTGCCTTTTGAGTCCTGGAATTACAGGTTTGGCGCGACTTTGCCTAGCCACCTAGCCACTCTGCTTTTTATACCAAGATCCGGTTTCAACAATAAAATGGTCACAATGGGGAAGTAGTAGGGAGCTAGAAGGAGCATCTACTGAATACTGCTCCTTTGTTAAGTATGTGTGTGTGTGTGTGTGTGTGTGTGTGTGTGTGTGTCTGTCTGTCTGTCTGTGCTTTGTGATTTAATGTACATCCATGCATGCAGGAGCCTGGAGAGGCCAAAAGACCAGAAGAGGGCATTGGGTCCTCTGGAACAAGTTACAGTGGTTCATAAGCCATTTATGGGTGCTGGGAACCAAGCCCGGGTCCTCTGCAAAAGCAGTGAGGGCTCTTAGCCCTGAGCTGTCTTTCCAGCTCCCAGTTGAGACGTGATAGGACCCTTCCATTAGAACTAGAATGTGATTTCTGTGAGTGCTGTGCCCTGGAGGAAACCCACATCATCAGGAGCACATTCAGAAGGCCTTGGGGGGGGGGGGCGGTCCAAACAGCATCATATGGAAGGGCGCTGTCAGACTGAGAACTCACTAACTCAGGGCAGCTGAGGACAGTCCTTAGGAGGTTTCCCATGGAAGAGTGTTTATGTTCTCCGTGACTTTGTGAAATAGAACAAGGACAAAGAAGAGCAGAGGCAGCTGCCACATCTGCTGCTGTTCAGTGTCTGTGGAAGCATGTGGCCGTCCAGCTGCTGTTCGGCCTTGGAGCTGATCTTCCCCACCCACAGTGGATAGCCAATTCTCCCTTCCCTCCCGGTGGGCCTACTACTGTTTGAACTGGTTTGTTTTCTTTCCCTTTTTACCTAGGCATTTGATCGCCAGACTCCATTTGAAGAACCAAATGAAGCTACCACAAAAGAAGAATCTGGCAGAAAAAGAAGAGTGGGTTGTGATTCCTGGCACAGACCTTGGTTCCCCTGCAGCCCTGGGACTTGGAAGAAGCACACAACCATCCTCCAAGTGGGGCTCCCCATGCCCCAACCCCATGCACCCCAGGACTGGATGAGCTCCTTGGAAAACTGGAAGAAGTCTAAACACTGTTTCTTTTCAGAAGTTCCGTTTTAGTAGTTACATTTCTCAGTGGAAGGCAGCTGGGGTCTATACCCAGTGAACTGAAGGTGGCGTTGGGATGAGCAGGACAAGGGAAGGGTGTGGCGAGGAGGACTGGTTGGTCAGCTGGCGCCAAAGGCAACACTGAAGTTCTCTTCCGGGAACCTGAAGGAAGGGTGGGGGAAGCCAGAGAAGTGCAGAAGACTGAGATTGGAAGTTTCTGGAAAGGCGTCTGGTTCTCTCCAGCTTCAACAGGAGAGGGAGGTGAGGGGTCTGCTGTTCCGTTCGCTCCCACTCCTGTCCTCTCAAGGGTTACAGACCTGATCTCAGAATGGCCTCTCATGAAATTGGTGTGCACTTTGTTCACTAAATTCTTTAAGCTCAGTGACCTGAGGCAAACCCAGTTTTCCCTCCCCTCAGTCCCTTCCCCTCAGTAACTGTAGATTTCACTTTGGTCAAACCAACACTGCTATTGCTTCTGCCAGCTGTGCAGGCAGTGGTGTTTCTCATCATGTGGGCAGTTCAGAGCTCTAATCCTGGGCTGCCGGGGCCTCACCCCGACTATCAGCAACCCCACGCCTGGAGCATGTTTCCAGATCCTTTGTGGCAAAGCATACCCACAGCTAAGGAGCCAGTGTCACCCCGCCTGTCAGCCAGTGAGAGGAAGTGTGGAGGAAGTGAGAACAGCTATTGCGCTCCTAGAGGAGCCTGTGCCTCTCAGCCTTAACGGGATTCCTATAGTGCAGAAAAGGCCTGGTGTCTCATGATCATCAGCTTGTCAGTGCTCAGCCCACCCCTGAGAGGGAGGTGGCAAGGGCGTCTTCATTTCCCCATGCCCGTTCTCACAGCCGGATGTTTCCTGGGGCAGACCCGTGCCTTTCACCACGGGAACCTGTCAGTTGCTATTTTGAAAGTTGCCTTTCAGATGCAAGGAAGGGAGGGAAGAGCTTTGGCGATAGTAGTCTTTGTGTCTGAAGCTGGCCACATCCAGTCATTAGCCACTGTGCCACTGTGCTGCAGAGCTACTCAAGATGACGGGGGGGGGGGGGGGCGTTGGGTCTTCATTACTCTTAACCCCAACCCCGTGGTAGTCCACGTGATGGCCTTTGAGTTCCCTCTGCTTGTGTCTGCCTCACATGACAAAGTGAATATCGTCAGTCTTGGGGTTCCTCATGGTGGGGGTGAAGCCCTGTGTCCAAATAGGAAACTGTCCTATTTGGAAAGTGGCCTGTGGGTTCCTTCTGTGCTTGGAGTCACCTCCTCCTCCTCCTTGAACTAAACACAGAGATTGCTTTCTCAGCCGGCTGTAAAGAAGTTGAGCCCCAGAGTGAACTGTACGCACGCCAGTCCAGCTCCCCTCTGATGTGTCTCGTGGTCAGCATAAGGTCATGATTCTGAGCTTGGCATACCTGTAAGTTCTGCCTCTGGAGGGTACAGGCCACTTGGCACCTTGTAGAAAGGGCCATTTTGTAATGGAGCCCAAAATCTAGAGTCCACAGAGGCCTTCAAGTGGTTAATATTTACAGTTCAGAGAGATTGTTCCATTTCAACCCCCCCCCCCATGATATAAAAGTTCATTTCAGCCCGTGTTTGCGTTGTTTGCATGGCTGTGAGCTAGGCAGTGTGGAAAGACATGAGGTGGAAGACAAGAGCCCTGTCCTGAGGGAACTGGAAAGTGACTGTGGCCCAAGAAGGAATTGGAGCGATAGTCCCTGTAGCAGATGAAGGACCATCTTAAAGACCGAGTGGGCATGATCAGGGTAGACCAGATGGTCTGGGGAAGCTCTGGTGATCATGCTTGTAGGTGAGGACACTGTGACAGACACTCAAGCTGAAGTACAGAGCAGAAATGTGTGTCAAGTGTGCAGCTGCCTTAGATCAACAGCATCAGAGTCCTACTGGGCCGCAAAGATCTAGACTGGAACTTCCCAGGTGTCGGACAGGTCTTAAGGCTTGGGGGAATGAGGTGTGGTAGGGGACAAAGCCATCAGTCAGCTGACACATCTGTGGTCCTGGGGTTACCCGTGGAGAATTTCTATACTCGGGTGTAAACCAGACCTGCTGCAGAGCTTGGCAGCCTCTCCCTCTTGGTCCTGGGAAAGTGTGTTGTGCTGTGCTTGTGAGCTTCGATGTACCAGTCACAACTGGCCTGACCGTTCCTCAGTAGGATGGGCTGCAAAACAGCGGTGTGGGAGACAGCCCTAGGAGGCATGGCCTGGTACCAGGGGGCCTTGGTGGAAGGGAATGAACAACTGGGGAAAGCAGTTGAACCCGTTGACTACTGTAGGCTGCCTGGAGGAAGGAGGGAGCAAGGCCAGAGGCATTGGCCTTCATCTTTGGCAGATGGTGGGGCAGTGCTAATGGAAATACAGTCCTCAGAGGGAACTCAGCTTGTCTTTGATGGTTATGTGCCAGTCACAAACTGGGAAAGGCAGTCACTTCTAGAGACCTGCTGTGGTTTTCTGAGTTGTGGTTGGGGGAGTCACTATTCCTAAACACAGCTTGTATAACCTTCACTCATTTATAACTGATCTACTGTAACCTTCCTCAAGACGGGTATGTCAGTGTAAGCTAGTGACAACTACTGCTGCAACCTGGGGTTACTTGAAGTGTGTGTGCTGGCAGTGCAGGCATGGGGGAGCAGGGGCTTGGCTGTGGGCCCAACCGTCCTGATTGGATCATAGGTGAAGTAAATGTGGACAGCAGCGCTAGCCTCTTGAAAAACATAGGCTTGGAAGTATCTATCTCATACGGCTCCTGTTTCTCCTGTCCCCCTGTCACTTGGACTAAGCCTCTGAGGCTAAGCAGTCTCCATCTTATGCATGTCCCCTGAGGACTAGGAAGCAGATCAAAGTACAGCCCTAGCATTGCTCCAGGGAGCCTTGCCTCGTGCTCCTAGGAGGGCTCGAAGCCCCTGTCCCAGTGGGAAGTAGGGACAGGAAAAACTTGCCCAGGTAAGATCTTCCTTCCCTTCCTTGTTGCTTTTTTCTTACCTTTGATCCCAGGAGTGAGGGGCCTAGTCAGTGAGATGGAAAAAGCCAGCACAGGCCCCGACCTCTGAGCGGGCGGCCTCTTTTGTCAAGACTTGTCTGCCGTTGGGATGTTGGGAACATCCCTACTGGGGGGCGGGGGGACTAGGATTCGTTTTCCACTTGAAGAGAATGGCATGCCCACTGTGTGGAGGGAAGGAGCTCTGAGTTAGACATTTTCCCTATGGGAATCCTCTGGGTTTGGCTTGTGGGGAGAGGGGAGGAGATGTGTGTTTTATTTGTAGTCATCACCACAGCTGTCTTTACACGACCTGTGCGATTGCATACATGTAGCCGTCCTTCTGTTCACTGCAGCAGTGTTTATCAGTAGTTCAAAATTATTTATTTGCTCCTGGGGAGTAAAACCTTTTTTATTAAAAAAGAAAAAAGAAAAAAAAATAAAAAAGAAAGAAAGGTGTGCCCCATTATGATAGCTGTAGAATTATTGGGCCACAAGAGTCACATCTGCAAGTCCCCTGTGGTCCATCTGTTTTGGCTTTGGAGCCCTCGTACTCAGTACAGTGTGATAGGGGCCCTTCCTTGAAAAAGCAGAGAACAACATTTCGGGAATGAGATTGGGTTGAATCACTGAGAAGGCTCTGGGGACGTGGTACTGCAGTTGAAAATAGAATACTGAGTCTGTAATCTGCCAGAGAAAGGAACCTTTCTTCACATGCAGATTTCATGTGTCCCTGTTCTTTCATTGCTTCCTGGTGTCCTGGATAGGGGTCACCTAGTTTCTTCTGGTGTCCCTCTTGTCTTTCCTGTCCTTTGTCCCGTCCCTTCCCACTTCATCTACCTCCCAGAAAGCCAATCCTGCATGCTGAGTTTGTGACATGCTTTCACTCCATTTCCTCTTCAGAGGGTTTTAGAGGGTCTCTGGAGTTGCTCCTGCCCCTCTGATCCCTCCTCATAGCGCCAAGAGGCACCAGGAGCAGACAAGCAGCCCGGCAGACAGCAACATTGGGTCGCAGCTGGACTGTGATGGCAGCTGCTCCTGGAGACAGACAGGGAGAACAAGACACTCTTCCTCAGTGCACTTGCTGTGCTCTGTGGGCAGTGGGCTGATCTGACCGCTCCTCCATCCCTGGTGCTCCCAAGAGGGACAGACAAGATCCAGGCACCCTTCTGGGCAGGCGGACATCAGGGTGCTGCACGGTGCTGCTCAGCACAGGCGCGGACTGCTGTGCATTCTGGTGGGTTTTCAGAAACTCCGTACCGAGGGGTGTCACTCTGGACAGTGGTTGGGGGTTCTTCACCGCCGGGGAGCTGTACCCCTACAACCACTCTGTCCTGCTTAGCCACCCCTGCCCTCCAAGCCAAAGCGCGGCCTGGCTTTGTCTTCCCATTCGGTTTTCCTCCTCTATTCTCCCTTTTTGTGCTTAATTTATTAAAATAGTTGCTGTATAATTTATTTTCATAAAGTATAAAAAATAACTAAATGGTTAAAATAGACTTGCAGGCCAATCTTAAATGGGGGTGGGTCTGGGGTGGGATGGGGAGAGGGAAAGATGTTTTGATATAAACAAAACAAATGCACTTTGGGTGTGTTTTGGTATTTTTCTGGGCATAGAGGGGTGGGTGTTGGGATGTCCCTGTAGATTAGTTCCAGAGTGGGGTGTCTGTAAATACTGTACTAATAGGCATGTGTGACTCTTGTAAAGGGACATTAGTAGCTGCTGCAGGTCCTGTTTGGAAACTCTGTGTATAATTCCCGGTTTTTTGTAAGTGTCAGTGCGGGAGACATTTGACTCTTGTGTTTGTATCTCCTTTTTATGATTGCTGTACCGACCCATGTCTTTTTGGGGAGGGATGAAAAGAGATTTGAAATAAAAATGTTTAGAAACAATCTGTTACTTGGCTTTGTGTTTTTAGTCTCTCCTGACTCTTCACCCTCCGCCAGGCATGGGGTCCCTGCACTGGCAGCCAGCAGCACACACCCAGTGCTGTCTAAAGCAGGGCCTAAGACTGAAACAGGCCACTGGCCAGAGCTACCCTAGGAAGTGCAGGAGCATTCCGGAGAGCCTCCCTGGCTGGGCGGAGGAGCAGAGGCTCCATGTGGACTGGCGAGTGCCACTGTGGCAGCAGCCATCCTGGTGAAGCTGCTTGTAAGGCTTCCTTGCTGCTTTTCAGCTTTGCCCTCCCAGCTCTGGGCAAGGCTGGTGCTCTCCTTAATACCACTGTATTGTGTGCTCTGGGAACCACTGTAACACCTATCCACTTTCTCCCTCTTACCCTGCTTCCTGCTTCAGGGGCCATGGTGATACCTGGAAAGTGTCTGCAGGCTTCCCTAGGCAAATCACAGGGGCACCCTGGAGGCTGTAGCCCTGGCTGTCCTGGGACTTGCTCTATAGACCAGGCTGGTCTTGAACTCAAAGATTTGCCTCCCCCCTCCCCCCTCCCCCCCCCCCCGCCCCAAGACAGGGTTTCTCTATATAGCCCTGGCTGTCCTGGAACTCTGTAGACCAGGCTAGCCTTGAACTCAGAAATCCGCCTGCCTCTGCCTCCCAGAGTGCTGGGAGTACAGGCGTGGGCCACCACTGCCGGGCCAGGTAGTCCCCTTTTTATCCAAACAGCTTCAGCAATTTCACAAGAGGTTTTGCCTCCTGTTTCTCCCTCCATTCTTTCAACAAAAACAGAACAAAACAAAACACACACACACACACACACACACACACACACACAAAGATAAAGAAAAAAATCTAGGGGCTGGGAAGCTGGCTCAATGTCTAGCAGCCCTTGTTCTTCCAGGGGACCCAAGATTGGGTTCTCACACCCACGTTGTGCCTCTCAAGCATCTGTGGCTCCGGTTCCAGGGTGTCTGATTCTTCTGACCTCTGTGAGCCCTAGACACACCTGGTACAGATACATATATGCAAACAAAGCATTCACATACATAAATCTTAAAAAATAAAATTCCAGCCGGGCGGTGGTGGCGCACGCCTGTAATCCCAGCACTTGGGAGGTAGAAGCAGGTGAATTTCTGAGTTCGAGGCCAGCCTGGTCTACAGAGTGAGTTCCAGGACAGCCAGGGCTATACAGAGAAACCCTGTCTCGAAAAACCAAAAAAAAAAAAAAAAAAAAAAAAAAAAAAAAAAAAAATTGGTGGCACATGCCTTTTATTCCTGCACTCAGGATGCAGAGGTGGTTCAAGGCCAACCAGAGCTACACATTGACTCCTTGTCTAAAAAGCAACCCCTCCAACCCCCCCCCCCACACCAAACCTTCTAAAACCACATGTAAGGGCCCGTGAAAAGGTTTAACAGGTAAAGGTTCTTGTTGCCAAGGCAACCTGAGTTCAATCCTTGGGATCTATGTAGTGGACTTGGAACCTGGAGCCGACATGACTGAAGGAGAAAACTGACTTCTGAAAATTGCCCTCTGACAACTCCCCTAGCGCGCGCACGCACACACACACACACACACACACACACACACACGCACACACACACTCACACACACACGAGTACAAGTCAGACCGGGAGGGAATGGAATAGGGAGCTGGGACAGAAACCATGTTGGCATGTTGGACTGGAAACAAGCACGGGAAGGGGTTGTGGGCCCTTCTGGCCAGAGGAGAACCCAGCATGTGTGAGGAGGTTGGAAGAGAGGAAGCAGACAGAAGCTCTAGGTTGCAATCACTGCCAACCCCTGAACTCCACTCCCCTGACACCGGGTTGGTTTTCCCAGGTGGTCGGAGAGAGGCAGGGCACGCCCTTCTTTGATGTACCTCGTGGATGTCAGCGTCTTCCTGTAACAATCCAGGCTGTGGTCAGCCAAATTGAACTGGGCAATGAACCCTCAACGGGGAAGGGAATTCCGAGGCAACGTCCTTCTGGACACAGGACAGGAACTTCGCGTCACCTGGTTCTGGGCTTGGGCTGGGGGCGTGGCGGCGGGGAGTCGCGGGGGTCGGGGTTGGGGTGGGGAGTGACGGCGAGGTCGCGAGGGAGGAAGAGTGGGCGTAGCCGAGTGAGCCTTCGCGCTTCTTCCGCCACCTAGTGGCTGTTCTGAGCCAGGCCACCCAGCAGCGCTCTGGGATGGGTGACGCTGGGTTAAAAATTCACGACCAGCATCTCCAGTCCTCTACTGTGGCCGGATTTCTCCTTGGCTAGTTGGGGACCCTGGCTTGTCCAGAATCCTCTTCCTGGCGCGAGGAACAAAATCCCTTTCTAAGATGCAGGAAGAGCCGTGTTTTTTAGACTCACTGGCGGTGTATAGAACTGAGACTGACAACCCTACAGCCTGCCCCCCACCCCCACTCTCCGGCTTGACGATGGCCAATGACAGATGCTGGGACCCTGCCCGGCTTGGTGTCATCTTAGGATTCGGTGTGATTCTTTAAATATATCTTGTTCTGTGCGCGCCCTTGGGTCTCCCCCAGCCTCCCTCCCCTCCTCCCCTGGAGGATTTGCCCTCTTGTCTCTGAGATGATAAGAGACAGCAGGCACCGGTGGCCTGCTGGGGAAGGCCAACAGGGCCTGTGCTTCTCCTGGGTCTCTTGTCTAGCCCTCGCCTAGGGGAGAAGGCGGCTTGTACTGAGGTCTTCATTGCGTCATGTCAGGGCTTCTGCCTAGGAAGCAGATGCAAAGATCTGGGGAGGGGCCAGGAGGGTGAAGAGCTTCAGGAGGGATGCGTTAGTCAAATGAAGGGGGCGGGACTCGGGGTGGGCTGTGACTCCCGAGTCAGGGGTCCAGGGACACCTGTGTACAACTCTGGTGCCTGCCACCTTCCCCGACTGACACCCACTTCACTCTCCAGGTCTGGCAGCCTCAGCTGCACCCAGCCAGATTGCATCATGCCTGGCTTTGTTCTCTGAGAGCAGGTGCAGGAGCGCCGTCTCTTCCCTCTTGTCCTTTCCACCCCCTCCCAGGCCACCCTCCTTTCTCCCTTCAGGGCTCTCTACTGCCTATTAGAGGGAAGAAGGCAGAGTAGGCTATATCACTGTGGTCCTCAAAAAAGCAACACCAGGTGGCAGAACAGGATACGGACTATGAGAACTAAGTCACAAGGTCAGAACCGTTCTCTTGCTGCTAAAGCTAAAAATACCAAGCTGAATTAACCCAACCCTTGTAGGAAGTATGAAGCAGCGCGCGGGGCTCATTCGTGTGGACCCAGAGCTTCCTGCCCATATATATTTTTTTTTAATAATCTTTTCTGCAATCTTGTGAGATGGGGCCCCTGTCACCTGTTTTCTGCCAGAGTTCAGAAAGGTGACAATACAAGACCACCGGGCCGCTCAGGCAGACCTTAGACTTGAATCTTGGTCTGTTTTCTGTTTTCCTTTAGACAGACTTAAAGCATGACCGAGAGACTGTTGGAAAATTCCATGCTGACTGGACCTGAACATTTTCTTTAAAGGGGGGCTTGAAACTGGGAATAAATGACTCATGTCTACATTACTACACTCGGAGCTGCAGGAGGAAGTGTCGTGGGTTCAAGACCAGCCTAAGCTTCATAGTGAGTTTGAGGCCAGCGTAGGTTACAGAGTAAGACCTTGTCTAAGAATGTGAGAAAGCCAAACGGGTGATAGAGTGCCCAAGCCAGCACGCTCTTCAGGATAATCCGAGCAAAGAACTAATGTAAGGGACCTACTGAGAAACCTGGCTGTGCCAACCCGGTTGCCCACGGCAGGTTCCGATGTAGGCAGAGTGTGAAAGGGCTCTCACCCCACCCCTGCCACACCTTCCACACCCCTACCTTTGCCCCCACTGCCTCTGCCAGGGAATTTAGTTGGGCTAGTAGGGCTGCATATAATGCCCCCAAGGGCTGGGCAGAGATAGCAGATGGTACCATTCCTTCTCTTGATAAGCAGGATTTGTAAATCCTTTTTTTGTTTGTTTGTTTTTTGAGACAGGGTTTCTCTGTATAGCCCTGGCTGTCCTGGAACTCACTCTGTAGACCAGGCTGGCCTCGAACTCAGAAATCTGCCTGCCTCTGCCTCCCAAGTGCTGGGATTACAGGCGTGCGCTACCACCGCCCGGCAGGACTTGTAAATCTTTCTATGGTGTTCAGAGTGTGTGGGGAGGGTTGGGAGGTTATTTACTTGTTTTCCCCATGACAGGGTTTCTCTGTGTAGCCCTGGCTGTCCTGGAACTCACTCTGTAGACTACCTGCCTCTGCCTCCCGAGTGCTGGGATCAAAGGCGTGCGCCACCACTACGCCCGGCTTTGGAGTGTTGAGAATTTGACATTGGACTTTTCGCAACCAAGCTGGCATGGATTTGGCTAATAGGAGACCGTTTCTCAGAGCACAGACCTGCATATTTAGGAGCGGACCTTGCCAAGCAACAGCTTTTTCAGCCGCTTTGGAAATGGGTGGCAACTGCCGCCCTGCTTTCATCTCCCGGACATTTAAAGAGAGCGAGAGGGAAGCCAAGGGAAGAAAGAACGCAGCCTGGCTTCCGCTACCGGAGTCCAGCCCTCGGGGTCTGGGAGAGGCCAGTGGGGGTGAGAGCATGCTCGCCAACACTCCTGTCTTCTCTGGCCAGGACAGACTTCAGATAGAGGGACAAAGGCTCCATTGACCCCCTAGCCTGTGACACTACCCAACCAAGATCGCCCTCTCTCCCCAGGCAGCCAGCATGGCCCTCGGGTAGCAGACAGCCCCTATGAGGCCACCTAGATGGCAGGGAGGTGAAGCTGAGAAAGGCCATAGTCAGCTGGGTGGGGGAAGTGGGGAGTATGGGGGGGCAGGGCTAGCCTGGAATTGGTATGCTTCTGGGGCCCTATTGCTATCCTTGGAGCAAATGTCCTCATATCCTGCAGTATAAAGGCCTGGGAGGAGCTAGAGGGTCCAACTGCAATACCCAATAAACCAGCTCCCTGCCCCCACGGACCCTTCCCACCCCAGCCTATAAAGCCCCCTTTGTCTGGTAGGCTGAGGTCTTAACTCTCCGATTTAGCTTCCCACTCCTTTCTCCCTACCCTCTGGTGCCTGACACAGAGAGGAGGACTGGGTCAGAAACGTGAGGGCAATTTCTTGTCAGCTCGGACACCGGCTTGGGCACCATTAGCCGGCTCCTTCATAGGAATGTTAGGAACCGCCCCCTACTGCATTCGGGGCAGGTGGATGGCCTCCTTGCCCTCCCTGGACTCCACTCGTGTCTGGAGCAGAACACCCACCCCATTTATACCTGTTCATGTGATGTCTGTCTCTGTTTGGTCCTGCTCTGTCCGTGACAAGGGACACCTTGGTTTTGGTTGCCAAAGAGGGAGTCCCCTTGGCACACTCTTGAACCAGGGTTGGTGGGCATTGTGCTTTCGTTCATCTGGGGTTCCAAAACCCCTTCTTGGTAGAGGGTAAACAGGTCATCATCAGGGTTGGCACATGGCTGGGCGTGGCATGTTGGGTGGGCGACAGGAATCTCCATCCATCCCTGCTCCCCACCCCCACGCTCCAGCCAAAGTCCTTAGGGCACATTAACAGAAAGGCTGGGCCTTGGCAACAAGGCACTACCCCTGCCAGCTGCCCTGTTCTCGCTGCCATCAGCCCGTGGAGCGGCATAGTGCCTCCCTGTGTTCAGCAATCCGTGGGTATGTCTGCAAGGCTCTCAATCTCTCTAAGTGGCCCACTGCCATTTGGGCCAGCAGGTCAGCTCTGCCACCAAGCTTCCTAGTTCCCTCGGCCAAACTCCTTTTTGGAGCCTGTGAAAGGAGAGGTGGGGCCCTTTTGACTAGCCTCAGGAAAGTGGCAAGGGTCTTCCCTTGGAGCTGAGTCTTCTCCCCACTGATGAGACCCCAGGACAGGCAGCCCTGGATGTAGAGGCAGGAGAAACCCTGGGATGTGAGAGGCCCCCGGGATGCACTGTGTGTGTCAGTGAGACTCCGCGCAGCTGGTAGCGGGTGCCTGCGGGTGCGAAGTGTGAGCTCGTGGAACGCGGGCCCCCACCCGGGCTGGGGTGGAGGGGAGACGGCGGAGCCCGCGGAGGGGCGGAGCCTGCGGCGGGGCGGAGCCCGGGGCGGGGAGGGCTGGGGCGGTGGAGTCCAGGCGCTCCTGGCGTGGCTTGCGGTCGCCGGGTGCAGCTGCCCGGCCAGAGTGCATGGAGGGGCCGCCGCCCCGTGCGCCCCTTGGGGCTGGCACGCGGAGGACGGCATAGCGGTCACAGCATGGAGCAGGTCAGCGGATGCCGGATACGGGCGCGTGTCCGAAAACCAGGGCAGCGGGCGCGGTGACCCAGCGAGGGTGGGCGAGGCGGGAGCAAGGGCCGGACCACGAGGGAGGGGTGCGGGCTCGGAGCTCGGGGCGGGGCTGAGCTGGAGGAGAGGGATGGAGCCGAGCGACACCGAGCTGGTGCACACACGCACAGGGCGCGCTCTCGGGGCACTCCCCCATCGCTGAAACCAGGGAAGCAAGCGCAGTGGGTGCACTCTGCACCCCTCCCTACATTTAGAAGCCCCCATCTCCAGTCGGGAAGGGAAGCCCCTAGACCTTGCTCGCTAAACCTAGGGCTGAGGGGACACGGGCAATACAGAATGGAGGGGTGACCATACAACTCCGTTGTCCCCCAGGTCCCCACCCTCCAGTGGGACTTCAAGATACAGCTCCCCCCCCCCGGCCCCCAAGTATCAAGGGACTTCTCCCAGCCTGTCTGCCGCTTCTCCCAGTTACAGCAGCTGCAGCAACTGCTGCCACCATTTCATGACAGTGAGAAGATGGGGTGGGCTAGAAGGCTCGCCACATGCGCCCCAAATGCAGCGCTGCAGCCCTAGTCAGGTGGGCGGCTGCTTGCCTCTTCCCCAGGTTCCAGGCATGGGACTGGGGTGTAAGCTAAGCTTAGTGGCCGGGAGGTGGGGTGGGGGGTGGTGGGAGGCGGGGTGGGGGGGAAGGCCCCTTGCTAAGAGCTGTCACTCTGCAAAGAGCTCTGCATACTCCCTAACCCCACCCCCACCCCTGAGCCTGACCAGTCAGGCCAGTGAGTAGGAGGCTCAGATTCTGGCTCACAGCCCTGGCTCTAAGAGGGGCAGCAAAGGGTGGGGGTGGAGTGCCCTCGATGCTCCCAGCGATGCTGTTTCTGTGGGGTCCTTGGGTGGGGTTTGGAGTAGTAGAGTTGGCTTTTCTGTTACTAGATGTGCCTGGAAATGCTGAACTCATCCATAGAGCCATCTTGTCCCTTTTCTGGGCTCCTTTCAGCTGTTTGGTGTGGGGTCTTGGCCTCTTAAGGTCTCTCCCCTGCTTGTGAGCTCAGGTTCCCCACACTGCTACAGAGGGGGTTCGGGCATGGGCTGCCTATGATGGTAAAGAGTCAGCAGGTGGGTGACCCTAAATCCCGGGAGCTCAGGAGGCATCCTGTGCTCTGGTGTTCCTTCCTGGGCTGTGCTGTGAGGTTCGGGGCGGGGTCATGGGTTGCTCTGCTCTCTAGGCCTGTTTGGCGTCTTGGCCTTAATTTAAATGGCCAGTGGCAGCTCCCCAAGCACCAGGCCTGGTAGGGTGAAGGGGACACAGTCCCTCGTGCTGCTGTGTACCGGTGGAAGCCCCAGAAGGGGAATCACTAAATGCTGCTGAGTTCTTTAGTATAAAACCAGTTTTACATGATACAAATTTCACTTCCATGTTTTTCTTAAGGGGTGGGGGGAAGGCTAGGACCACTATTACTTCCTGTCTCTCGCAGCCCCACCCAAACATGCCTCCAGGTGACTTATTTGCTCCAGCACCTACACGCTCTCCGTCCCCAGGCCGCCATCCCCCTGGGAGTGGGACAGGATACTGGACTTTCTCCTCTTCCTCCTTCTTTTTGGTGTCACTATGGACCCTGGGCTGGGTTCCCTGGTGCTGGGGTGACAGGAGTGTATGTATGAACCCAGCTTCAGGTCGTGGGACTCCTGGCCTGGCTTCACAGAGCGCTGCTGGCAGGCCTGGGATGTATGCCTCCCGGCCACTGTGAGAGCCGCCATCTATGGAGAGGGATGGGCCCCTGGAAGAGCAAGGGAGCCTTCCAAATGTAAGCACGCTCTTGTGATGGGCGTGGTGTGCTGTGATTGGTGGTTCAGAGTGGAGGTGCCAGCCTGCGTGCGGCTGCACCTAAGACCTTGGGGCACTTACTCTACGCCCAGTGCCCTGCCATTCTCTCTGCCAGTGGCTGGTGTTCAAAACTGCCGGAAGCGTGGTTGGCTCCTGAGGGGTGTTTCCGAAACCAGATCTGCGGCAGCTCCTATTTTAAGTTTCCATGTGCTGAGCCCTTTTGTAAGGCAGAGGATCCTTTTATAGTGCAAGAGCCTCCCTGGCGCGTGTGTTTGGTATGTGTGGATTCTGGCATGTAGGCTTTCCTAAAGGGGGGTCTGTCTGGAATCCCTCCCAGCGGCTGGATGTGCCAGGTTCCCCCAATCTTGTGGCCAGCCCCACCCCCTTCCCTCCCCACTGGACTCCCCTCTTGCCACCAGGGCTGGCTCGGGGCCAGACAAAGGCGAGGGGCAGCTGCTGGGGATTTCCAGACTGTCCAGGGGCGTGTGTGTGTGTGTGTGTGTGTGTGTGTGTGTGTGCGCGCGCGCGCTGGAAGGGGAGTCCAGGGGGAGTTAGGGACCACCCACCCCTTTCCTCCTCTCTCCTTCCCTCCCTCCTTCTCTTTCCTTTTTCCTTGTCCCCCCCCCCTCTACTCTCTTTCCTTGGGCAGTCTGAGAGTGGAACAGTTTCTTCCTGTGTGTTTGGGGAGGGAGTTGGAGGGGGCAGAGTCTGGGTGTCATATAGAACTTCAGAATCCCTAGAACAGGAAGGGTCCGGCTGGCCCGACTGACGCCCTACAATGGGGGGCAAAGTCAGACTTTGCTTGAGTCCTGAATCTGAGCTGGGAGAGCCTCTTAGATTACTTAACCTCTCTGAGCCTGTTTCCTCGTTCACAGCAGGCCTAATTATATGCATGTTACAGTGTTCTCATGGGGTTACGTGAAATTAGATCGGAAAGCCCGTCAGATGTCATCGGCACTCCGCACAGTTCAGTCCCTTTCCCCTCCATCCTGGTGTCCCAAAGCCCTGCTAGCAGGTGCCACGGCCTTTGGGGGCCATTGTGCTCAGCCACTCAGTCCGTGACCCAGTTAGGACCCTCCTGATGGCCAATGACACACAGTTAGGACCCTCCTGTAGGGCAGGGTCCCCACGCAGACCTCTGTGCCACCTCATAGGTTTTCCTAGCAGGCGGGCAGTTCTGATGGAGCAGATAATCGCTTCCTGCTTGATACTTGCCCAGGTCTCATGTGACTCCTGCCGACCCTGGGAGACTGCAGCCTCCTGCTCCTGCTCCGATCCGCTCCAGGCCTGCTGAGCTAAGGACCCCAGCTGTTTGACAAGTCCCTAATGACTTTGGCCCTAACCTGGCCAGGGGTCTTTAGCCTTCCTTCCCAAGGTGTGTTCACCGTGACATTCTGACACAGGGACATGAGGCAGGGATCAAGCCGGGGGGGGGGGCTGGCATCTTTTTGAACGAATAATATCCCCACTGATCCCTTTAAAAATACCTTGTGACGTCCCTCACCTTTAATCCCAGCACTCAAGAGGCAACGGCAGGCCATTCTCTGTCAGTTCAAGGTCGGCCCCCTAGTCTACATAGCAAGTTCCAGGCCAGCCAAAGGTACACAGTGTGACTGTCTCAAGAAACAAAACCAAACCACCAAACAAACAAACAAAGGGGGGCTGGAGAGATGGCTTGGCGGTTGAGAACTGACTTCTTCTAGAGGTCCTGAGTTCAACTCCCAGCAACCACATGGTGGCTCACAACTATCTGTAATGAGACCTGACGCCCTTTTCTGGGGTGTCTGAAGAGAGCAATGGTGCTGTACTCATATGTATAAAATAAATAGATAAATAAATCAATCTTTAAAAACAAACAAATAAACAAAAGATCGTGAGTCTGCTGAGTGGGCACTCGGGTTTGCCGGGGCCTGTGTCCCACCCCTCACACCTCCCTCTGCCCTTTGCCAAAGGCCTTCAAGGGTCTGAGTTTGCCCCACGGCCACTTCCTTCTCTTCTCAGTACCCAGCTTCACTCTTGTTTTGCTCAGGACAGCTCACCCCACTATTTCAGCACCATCCCCAAATCTCCTCTGTGGGGCCATTACCCTCCCTAAAATAAGGGTTTCTCAAGGGAGCACATCTTCTGTTTAATCAAACTGTCCTGCCCTTCCACCACCTGCCGTCCTGGTGCTTTGGAGATGCAAACTGTGTGTGGGGAGGGAGAGGTGGAGGCAGTGTTGCCTTAGAGAGGCGAGCCAGAGGCGCCAAGGCCAGCTTTCCCATCTGGCCCCGCCTTCCTTTCTTGTCCACCAGGGGGCGCTCGCTTCCTATATTGGAAGGGCCGATGTAGAGGCCAAGTCCATGGCCCTTCGGCCCTTTAATCTACCCGTCCATTTTACAGACAGTTCCCAGCATACGGTAGCTCGAGAGACAGCTTCTCAGTTTGTTTTTTGAGACAAGGAATTGTTTGTTTGTTTTTTTTTTTGTTTTTTTGAGACAAGGTTTCTTATGTAGCCAAGGCTGACCTGGTACTTGAAGTGTTGACCAGAATAGCTTTAAACTAATGACAAGCACCCGCCCACATCAGCCTGCTGTGTGTTAGATGACAGGTATATGCCACTGCACCCAACTCAATTTACAAGGTTTTGACTTCGCTACAGTGTAAAAGCAATACAAATTTAGCAGAAACCACATACCATTTTTTTTTTTTTAAATAAGGTCTTGTGTAGCCCAGGCTGGCCTAGAACTCTATACAGCTGGGGAGATGACCTTGAACTTCTGATCAGCTTCTCTCCACTCCCCAGGGCTGGGATTATAGATCTGCACTACCATGCCCAATTTACACAGACAGAATACAGGATTTGATGTGTGCTAGGGGGAAACTCTTCTACCAACACGGTTACATACTCCTCACCTGTGGTTCGGCTTTTGAACTCTGACCCTTTCCTGACGTGACGTGACGTGACGTTATATGGCCCTCCCTGTCTTCTGTGGTGGGGAGTGGAAGACGATTTGAAGCCTTCAACCTAGGGGGAATCAATCTGAAATCTGCACTGTTTGATTCAACCAGGGTGTTCTGCAGGATGGTCCTGGAATGAGCTATGTAGACCAGGATGGCTCAGAACTCACAGAGATCCGACAGGCAGCTTCTGCCTCCCAAGTGCTAGGGTCTGACAAGGAATTTAGGATAGTTCTGATGGAAGTGAGATTGTACCTGAGCGGGGGTGTTTCCCTTACAGCTCCAGGGTACTTCAAGTCTGTCACTGGATGTGAGCCTCCTTCCCTCTCACTCACAGCCAGAGGAGGGAGAAGGCCTTACTGATCCCTGTTAAAGGGGAATGTAAGGAGCCTCAGAGCCAGATGACTGCCTGATGAGAGGGACTGAGCATCTCACCGCAGGGCTCCCGTGACGACACCTTGCCAACGCAGGCCCAGGCCCGACACCAGGAGCCAGCCCGAAGGCCAGCCCTGGGCTGTCCTCCTGGTCTCCGCAGCCCCGAGCTGCTTTCCTTCCATCCGCTCAGTCCCCTCCTGTGTGCCCTCATAGCTCCCAGGCCTATGCTTTCAAATGCCTGGTTTATGTTTTTAGTTATATTGTATGTGAATGGGTGTTTTGCCAGCATGTGTGTCTGTGCGCCATGTGTGTACCTGGGGCCAAGAGGCCATTCAGTCCCCAGGAGCTGGAGTTACAGATGGTTGTGAGCCACCATATGGTTGCGGGAATTGAACTCAGGACCTCTGGAAGAGCAGCCAGTGCTCTTAACCACTGAGCCATCTCTCCAGCCTTCCAATGTTGTTGCTTCCTTAACAAAACATTTGTGGATTGATTTGTGTATGTATATTTTTGTGTGTGCATGCATCCCTGCCACTGTGTGCATGTGGAAGTCAAAGGACAAGTTTGCTCTCGTTTTTCGCCATAAGAATTCTGGGGATTAAACGGAGGCATTAGCTTTGTGGCAAGTGCCTTAACCTGCTGCGCTGTTTCGCTTGGCCCTATATTTAAAACCACGACAACACTGGTTTTTGTTGTTGTTGTTTTTTGTTTGTTTGTTTTTTGTTTTTTGTTTTTCCGAGACAGGGTCTCTCTGTGTACTTCAGGCTGTCCTGGAACTCATTCTGTAGACCAGGCTGGCCTCGCACTCAGAAATCCGCCTGCCTCTGCCTCCCAAGTGTTGGGATTACAGGCGTGCGCCACCACTGCCTGGCTAACTTCTTTTTTTTTTTTTTAATTTTTAAATTTTTTTTATTTTTTGTTTTTATTTTTGTTTTTGAGGCAGGGTCTTGTTATGTAGCCCAGGCTATGCTCAAACTTGCTGCTTAGACTCTGACTTGTAATCCCCCGGCCTCACCTTCCCAAGTGCTGAGATCACAGGCCTGGACCACCAGGGCTGGCTCAGGCTTCCTGTGCCTGTGCCTTCTCAGGTACCTGCTGTCATGTGGACTCTGCCATCGTCCCGCTCACACAGCTGCCTGCCACGCCTAAGGCACACTCGTCAAGTAGCCTGCTCCCCACCCCACCCCACCCCACCGCCGCCCTGCTTGGCTTCCCCATCCCCCTACAGCTCTGCCCGTCTGCACAGTTTGACCTCCATTGGCTCTGACCCACACGGTGGCACTTTCCTGTATGTCTCTTCTGTCTGTCCCCAAAGGCTGCTGCTCCTGCAGGTGCTGTTCTGCACGTGGCCACTTCATCCCTTTGTCTCTCTAGGGACTCTCAGCTGTTTCCCTGTCTCCCTAGACTCTAACTCAAGCCTGCCTTCCAGAGAGGGGCCAGAGCCAGGGCTCAAGCAGCCAGTGACTGGTCCACCAGGCTTAAGTATGCACACTCTGGAGCCCAAATGCCTGGGTTCGAATCCTGTGTGGGTTTGCATAAGAAGCTTACTCAGTGCGCGCCTCTCGTCTGGATATTATTCTTAAGAAGCTGCAGCAAGTAGATCCTGAGTTCAAGGGTAGCCTTGGCTAACTTCATGAGCTCCAGGCTAGACTAAGCTTACAGGTTGGGGAACTGTCTAAAAACTAAAGAGCAAAGGCAAAGTAAAAGGATTCTGGGGAGGTGACTCAGTTAAGTGCTTGCCACGTACGCGTGGAGTCGTGAATTCAGGTCCCTTGGAACCAGGCACAGCTGTGCACAGCAGCTCACATCTGTAATCCAAGTGCTAGGGGAGCAGACAGGGGGATCTCAGGGTTCTGGGTCCAGTGAGAGATCCTGTCGCAGGAAAGAAGGTGGGATGTGATTGAGGAAGATATTCAGTGTCAGCCTCAGTCTACACACACACACAGACACACACACACATACACACACACACACACACACACACAGTATACATATGCACTACCCACAAAACAAAAATCACAAACATATTTAAATTGCTTGAACCCTAGTTTCCTTATCCAGTAAATAAAATAGTAAATAGACCTGGAGAGATGGCTCAGCGGATGAGAGCACTGACTGCTCTTCCAGAGGTCCTGAGTTCAAATCCCAGTAAACACACGGTGGCTCACAACCATCTATAATGGGATCTGATGCTCTCTTCTGGTGTGTCTGAAGAGTGACTATATATATATATATGTGTGTATATATATACACACATATATATGTATATATATACATATACATATATATGTGTGTATATGTATGTATGTGTGTGTGTGTGTGTATATATATATATACATATATATATATATATATATATATATATATATATATATCTTTGTTTTTTAAAAAAATAGTAAATACCCTGCCTGGCAAGGCCTTCCTAAGTGTTAACTAAAGCATTAACTCAGGATTTGGGACCTGGCCAGTTCACTCTCCTGAGAACATCCTACACAAACCGTCTAGTAGTCTAAACCTTGAAGTTGTTCTAGATTCTTCCGTCTCCTTCCCCCTTCACCTGCCCCTCATTCTGCTGAATCCCAACCCCCATCCCTAACCTCCTTTCTTACCGGCTTTGGTTCCTGTCCTCACTGTGTGCCAGAGAGAACACAGCACACTGCTACCTCAAGTTTCTGCCAAGCCAGGCCAAGACCTAAGTGCCTGAGCCCAGTCTCTCACACGCTCCTGTTTCCTTCCTCATCCCTCCGCACTTCCTGTCCACACACCACCGGAGCCCTCCCGGCCGCCTTTGTCCGTGGGGCATCTTCTCCCCAGCCTGCCTCTCTCTCCGTCCCCCTCATCCAGGCCGGTTCAGCCTCGAAACCCCACAGAGCTCCTGTATGTGGACCTCCGCTTCCTCCAGCCTTCCGTGGTTGCTCTGGGGGTCTCACCATGGAATCATGGGTAAGGATGGCCAAGCCACTGAAGGGGAGGAGCAGGGCCTGATCCCTGTAGTGTCCCCAATGCTACCGGCCACACCCTAGCAGGTCCCTTGCCCCCTGGGATAGGACTGAGTCAACGGTGGTGGTGACTGGGCTGGTGGAAGGGGTTTAGGAAGATGAGTATAAAGGGGATTCCCAGGAGAATTATCGTCCACTCAGTGGGTGCGCCCTTGTCCCAAAGGCCACAGGACAGACAAGGAAGAAAATGGCTCTTCAGGCAGATGGAAGAGCGTGCAGACAGGAGCTGGGGATGTGGGCTAGATGGGGTTGTGGGGAGTGATTCAGGGGAAGAAGGCCAGAGGAGATGGATAGGAATGACTGGTGGGCGGGGGCGGGGGGGGGTGCAGGTCAAGGTGCAGGAAGAGGAGGGAGGGGCAGCAGGGTGGAGAGTACCCTTTCTGGGAAGTGGGAGGCGGGGGTGGGGGGCGGGGAGGAGGTTCGTGCTGTGCATTGTGGAGGGAGGAATTGGCCTGCCGGTCAGCGTGAGCTCACTTCCTCCTACTGCCTCCTGTAGGGTCTGAGGGCATCAGGCTCTGGAAGAAGTGAGCCAGGGGCTCCCCTGGGGCACCCCAGGGGCCACCGCCCTCCTCCCTGCCCCCATGGCCTCTGCTCAAACCACTCTCCTTATAGAGAACCCTTTGTTCTGGGAGGAGAGGACCCTGTGCCAGGGGGCACTGTGCCTTGGGACTCTGGAGCTCCAGGCAGAGGGGACAGGAATTGGTGCCTGTGTTGAGAGGGAGACGCTCCAGGCATTGTAATGGATTACAGTTAGGTGGTAGGAAGGGCTTTTTAGGAGGAGAGGGGTAATTTTGACTTCAGACCACGGGGGTGGGGGGTGGGGGGGTGGGGGGGGAAGAGGGGAGAAGAGAGAGATTTCTTGTAAGTGCAAGGGGCTTAAAGTAAGGCCTACACTGTGAGCCTGGCAGTGAACCACAGTGTGAGCCAGCCTGGTGGGGAGCCTTTGGGCTCTCAGCAATAGGGGTGCCCTGACTGATGTCGCCCTTCCCACAGTCTGCACTCCGAGCCTGAACAAGCAGCAGGGGGGTGGGCCTGGGGACGTGGGTCCATAGCAGTGATGGAGGTGTTAAGATTTATTAAGATTTTTTTTTTTTGAGACAGGGTTTCTCTGTGTAGCCCTGGCTGTCCTGGAACTCACTCTGTAGACCAGGCTGGCCTTGAACTCAGAAATCCGCCTGCCAGAGTGCTGGGATTACAGGAGTGCGCCACTCCCCCCTCCCCCCCTCCCCCGCCGCCTGGCAAGGTTTTTTTATGTGAGTACACTGTCGCTATCTTCAGACACACCACAGGAAGGCATTGGATCCTGTTACAGATGGTTGTGAGCCACCATGTGGTTGCTGGGAATTGAACTCAGGACCTCTGGAGGAGCAGTCCGTGCTCTTAACTGCTGAGCCATCTCCGCCCGTGATGGTGGTGTTAAAAGCAAGCATTCTTATGTATTCTTCTGGTTCAGGGAGCTAGCCTTTCTGCTCTGCCCACCTCCCCTGAAACCGATCACTATTTCTTGTGGGTATCGGCTTCTTCCTCATCTCATAATCTGGGGCGAGGAATAGGAGAAGGAGCCAGGGGTGGTGGCTCATGATTGTTGTCCAATAGTCAGGAAACTGAGGCACGTTCAAAGTCACTCTGCAGTACCCTGTCTCAAAAACATCAAACCAAGGCATACCAAGAAAACCCAAACCATCACCAGGTGTAGCGTTGTACCTTTTTCACCCCAGCGCTAGGGAGGCAGACACAGGTGGGGTTCTGTAAGTTGGAGGTCAGCCCTGTTTACACAGTGAGTTCCAGGCCAACCAAGTCTAATATTCTATAAAAGAAGAAAGACCCCCCCCAAAAAAAAATCCTGTAAAAGGTTTAGGAAAAAGTCAGCATGGGCTGCAGTAAAAGGAAGTATGAGAGTTGGATAACAAAAAGAACTTCCCGGCTCCATGAAGGATTGTGTGTGGGGGGTGGTGGCGGTATGTGAGCTTTGGGAGCAGGGTGGGGTGCTTTGAGTGACTTGCTCAGGCCCAGAATGTCTCTTTAGGATGGCTCCCAGTGAAGCGGGAGGGCTGGCTGAGGGGTGGGAGTGTCCCCTCACAGGGCTGTCTTAGTGGAGCCATCTTTGTAGGGCCAGAGGTCTGACCCATAGTCCTCACTGGGACGGGCACCACAAGTCTGGGGTGTCTGTCAGACCTCCATTCGAACCTCGACTCCGCCGCGGCCGCCGCCGCCCCTGTGGGATCCTGTCTAAGATTCTTCCTGGGTGGGCGGGCTCGTTTCTAGATGGGAGCCCACCTCAAACCCTGTCTGTTGTGATTCAGCTTCCATGACCTTCTAGAACAGTGGTTCTCAACCTTCCTAACGCTGCAGTCCTTAAATACAGTTGGTGTTGTGGTGACCCCCAAGCATAAAACTATTTTCATTTCTACTCCCTCCTCCCCCCCACCCCCACCCCCCGCCCCTTCGAGACAAGGTTTCCACTGTGTAGTCCTGTCTGTCTTGGAACTCTATAGACCAGGTCAAACTCAGAGATCTGCCTGCCTCTCCCTCCCGAGAGCTGGGATTAAAAGTGTTTTCCACCACTGCCTGGCTTAGTTGCTACTTGATAACTGTAATTTTGCTACTGTTATGAATCATAATGTAAATATGATATGCTACCCTTGTGAAAGGGTTCGTTTGACCCCCCCCCAAAAGGGTCACGACCCATAGGTTGAAAATGGTGCTCTAGAGTATTTCCACCAAGCTTTGACGGTTCTTTCCCTGTCTGAAATGATGTCAATCCTGTCAGGATTGACATCACAGGCTCCTGGACCTCTGGGTCCGTTTCTGTCCCTTTTTGGCTGCCTTTCCCCGTGCTATTTACTGGATCCAGTGCCCTCATCCCCTTACTTCTATCTGGGCAGGTCCGTTGGACGCCCTCTCCGAAGCTTCCCCTGAGATTTTGTCTCTGTGTCAGGCTCTGTTCTGTCCCATGGTTTCATGGTCCGCGTAGACAGTCTACATGGACCCTTAACTCTTCCGTAGAGCGCAGAAGGAGCGCCAGGTCTGGAGTTTGGCTTCTACGGACGGGGCGGACCTGGGGGCGGGGCCACGATGACCCGCCCCTTCGGGCCCCGCCTCTCGGTTCCCAGTCCCGTGCCCCCAACAGTGCCCTGGCCGCAGAGCCTCCACTGCGGCCCGATGAATGGAGTCGCTTTCTGCCTGGTCGGGATCCCGCCGCGTCCGGAGCCCCGGCCCCCCCAGGTGAGGGCTGACCAGGGCCCGGGTCAGCTGGGCGGGACCTGGGACGACGTCCGGGCTGGGGTCACTGCGCCCCCGTCGGTGGGCACTGCCGTGGGAGCTTGCTGTCCCGCTGGAAGAACAGCTGCGCTAGGCAAGGGCTTGGAGGGAGGCGCCGCGTAGGGGCCCCGACGGGCCGGGGGCTACCGAGCCCCGGGCCACACAGCTGGTGGTGGTGCCAGGCCCTGGGCGGCCAGGCAGCAGGGGTGGGAGGCCCGCGCGCCTTTTGTCCGGGATTTTCAGGCGGGGCGCCCGCCGCCGTTTCCTCTGCCCAAGTTTTCGTTTTCCGTTGGCGAGGCCCCCGCACAGCTGGAGCCACAGGGAGTGGGGGAGGGGGCCCGGGGCGGGACGTCCTTGGCTCGCCCCCTCCGGGTGGGGCTGCGTTGTAGGCTTCGGGGCTCGGGACTGGGACCCCAGCCCTGCCCGGCCCTCCTCTCTGCCCGCTTCGGCTGTGGGTGGGTCCGGGAGTGGGGTGCCAGGGGCATTACTCAGCGCTGGGCTGCTCTGCTTGGGTTCTTTCATCTGCCAGCTGCTGGAGGCTGGGAGGGGCCTTCACCTTCCCAACAGGGTCAGTCCCCTGCCTTGGAGTCTGGCTGCCCATCCTGCTTAAGCTACACCTTCCCCCCGTTGTTTACCCCCTCCCCCCACAATGGCAGGGTAAGCTGAAGGGCTGAAAAGTGTCTGGCCAATAGTTTTCCTGAGTTTTGAAAAGATGCTCCCTGGAGTCCAGTTTGAGGGTCAAGACCAGGACTGAGCCACTCCCTCTTTTGACACTCCAGCGGGCTCCTGCCCTCGGGGTGTTGGTCCAGCAGGCACGTACTTTGCGAACTCTTTAGGAGACTCTGGTGTCTAAACTGGATGTATTAAATTCTCCCTCAGTCGGCTTCATTACCCCTCCCGCCAGCCAAAGTGTGTTTCCTAATTATAAACTTGAAATTCAGGATGGACAGGGGACAGAAGTAGAGGTCATTAAGCTTGAGTCCTTCAGATTCTCCCCCCAACCAACAGCGTGCTTCAGCCCTGTCCCCTTACTGCCTCCACCCATACCTGTGGGCTTCGGGTGGGTGGCCTTTGATCCCACGTGGTCCCCTCTGCCAGGGCCAACAACCCCATTTTCAAAATGGCCAGAGCTGACGGCAGGAGATTTGAATCTCCACTGCAAAACTAGTCATTTGGCCCGCAGACTTGGCCCAAAGGCGCCCCCCTCCCACTCCCAGCCTGGTGGCTTCCTCCAGTTGCCTGCATGCGGTTGGATCCGCCCCCAGTTGGCTGGGAACTCAGAGATCGTGTGTTCCAGGCCCTGTCTCAGTGGATCCCCTCCATGCAGTGCTAGATTAGAGGGTCTTGAAGTATGTGAGTTTGTAGTATAAAGTGTTAGTGCCTATAACATTTTTATTTTATTTTACTTTTTGGGTTTTCAAGACAAGGAAGGTTTCTCTGTGTAGAGCTGGCTGTCCTGGAATGCTGTAGACCAGGCTGGCCTCGAACTCAGAAATCCACCTGCCTCTGCCTCCCAAGTGCTGGGATTAAAGGCATACATCACCATGCAAGGTAATGTTAGTGCCTATTTTACAGATGAGGCCTGACCTTAGGGTACGGTGATATCGTTGGCCTGGAACCTGAGTTCTGGTGGTTCTTAGGGCAGGAAATAAAGTTGGGGGAGGGGACTGGAGAGATGGCTCAGCAGTTGAGAGTACTGACTGCTCTTCCAAGAGGACCTGGGTTCAATTCCCAGCACCCACGTGGCAGCTCACAACTGTCTGTTAACGACAGGATCCATCGCCCTCACCCAAGCACATGCAGGCAAAGCATCAGTCACATAAAATAAAAATAAATAAATTCTAAAAAAGAAGTTTGGGAGAATGTTTTTAGGAAGACAGCTTGGGTGCTGCTGGGGTGGGGCAGGCTTCCTGGTTCCCAGTCGCAGCACTGGGCCTGGGGACAAGCCTGTCGGGTGGGTAGTAATGACGAGGCCTCTCGGTCCTCTCTCAGGGCACCCCTGAACTCAGTGGTGTTGGCGGAGTTGGGAGTGGGGGTGAGGGCGGTGCCGCATAACAAAGCCGGGCAGTGTGGGAGTGGGCAGTGGGTTGCTTCATCCCTCATTGCAAGGAGACTTTGAAACTTCTTGTGTAAAGTTAAAAGACAAACTACAGCTGGGTGTGGTGGCGCCTTTAATCCCGGCAGAAGCAGAGGCATTGGCAGGCAGATGTCTGAGTTCTAGGTCAACCTGGCCCATGAAGGGAGTTTCAGGACAGCCAGAGTTACAAAGAGAAAGCCCTGTCGATGATGATGGTGATGGTGAATACAAAAGATAGATTCCAGAGCAGATGACTGACTAAGAGTTGGCACTGGCTGTTCAGGAGAACCTTCAGGGGCAGGCTTGTGAGGTGCAGTACCCCAAAGCAGTCTGTTGCCTGGTATAGGACTGTTCCCTCCAGCAGGTGGATTCCTGTGATGCTGGATTCCAATGCAGATATCTAGAGATCAGAGAGCACGCAAACATATTCAAATGAGCAGATACATTAGTGATAGAAATTTTTTTTTGAGATAGAGTTATTCGCCATGTAGCCTAGACTGGCTTTGTCCGCCTCATCCTCCTCAGTGATATGGCTACGGTCTGATGGCGGTTCCTCTGGGGCAGGGTCTGTCTGTATAGCTCATTATTTGTCAGAGTATCCTCTCGAGGTGGGTACTGTCTTCATCGTCCCATTTTACAGGTGAGAACACCGAGGCACAGGGAGCTAATAGCAAAGAACAGAGCAGGGGAAGGAGGGGCCACCAGGTCCTAGAGTCATGACTGGCCCTCACCGTCCAGCTGCCACACCCCGGAGTCTGTGCCCATTTAGGAGAAATCACGTCAAACCATCCTCCTGCTGGTTTGGAACTTGGTTGCTTGTTTTGTTGGTCACCAGGGTGGCACAGGGCGGCACAGCCTCAGGTACCCCTCAGTGTTTGTGGGTGGGGCATCATTCCATGGTCTTCAGCCTCCCTCCCCCGAGCCCAGGCTGGCCACCAGCGTTCCAGTCTGTGGTAGTCCCTTGGCGTTCTCTGTCCAGTGGCACATCAGGCCCGCTCTGCTGGCTGCAGTGGTTCAAAGGCGAGGGATCGGCTCTGTCAGGGATTTAGACAAAGCCTGGTTGTAATTGTCCTGCCCTGCCACCCCGACTGTCGTGAATGGGGCCTGTGGGCGCCGGCACTGCCTCTCCCCATGCCCGCCCCCGCCCTTCAAACCGCCCGGCTGTGGACCTAGGCCCCTGCTTCTCGTGAAATTGTGCCAGCGTGTCAGCAGGGCAGTGCCAGGCTGTACAAGGAGGACATCTCTGCCATCTCGGGGCGACATCAGGCCCAGATGGCCTTGGCTTTGGGCATGGCGGAGTTTGAGCCCTTTGGGGGGGTGGGGGATGGGGGAGAGTGTTCACCTGTCAGAGTGGTCAAAACGAAAGGGCCCATCCTGTTCAGCTTCTCCTGCTGCAGGGGAAGAGGGTGCTGGACTCTAGCATGCTCCTCAGCCTGTGAGTGGCAGGTGAGGCCCCGGCTCCCAGGGTTCTTCTGTCCCTGGCCCTGTGTCCCCCACACCCCGCCAGTGCTAGTCTCTGGGACTGAGTCCTGGGGGTGTGGCAGAGATGAGTGGACAATGTGTCCTGTTCATCTGTGTCCCCAGCGCCCGGCACAGCGCCTGGCACAGGGCAGCCCTCCATAAATGTTTGCAGAGAGCAAGCCAGAAGCCTCCCCCACTGGTCTCCCGGGGTGACCTGGGCCTAGCTCTCTCCCAGGCACTGGGAGGGGAGACTTGTCAGGCTCCCTGTCAGACTTGAGTCAGTCAAAGGCAAGAAGATCATAGAAAGTATGCCCCTGCTGCTTTCCGCTGGCCAGGTATGTGCACCCCAGCTGACAGGAAGAGAGTCCGTGGCTTCCTAAGGCCGCACGGTGAGAGACAAAGCCAAGGACTGAGCATGCGCGTAACCTCCTTCCAGCTGCCTACAGGTGCCATGTCTGTCTTGTTACCCACACACTCTGGCACCCAGCCAGCACCTGAAGAATGTTTGTTGACTGACCGACTGACTAACTGGATTCATAAACGATGAGACAATGTATGACACCCCACAGAATCCTGCACCCCATCCTCTGCACGTAGGCAGGGTTAGGGTCTTGGGAAGACAGCCTGGGAGTATTGTATGTTGTGTGTCAGAGCCAGACCTCAGGGAGAAGGGAACGTCTCTGAGGTATTCCTGTCACCACTGTCTTCCAAGGCTCTCAGGTGCCACTGCCCCCAAAGCTCCTGGCTTTCATTTGGCTCTTCATTTCTCAGAGTTCTGAGGCAAATCTGTGGCCGAACCAAAGGCCAGCGTCCCGTGCCAGTCAGAGGTGCTTAGCTCAGGCTTAGCTTACGATTGATATCCTAATCTGGCTCATTGCTCTACGGCCTGGCTCTGTGTCCAGCTATCCCTACCAGCCCTCCTTCCTAGCCCCCCCCCCAAGGCCTCTGCCTCATATGCCCGGATTAAAGGCACGCACCACCTGCCCCGACTGAGGACTGAGGTTTGAGTCTGGAGCCTTGTGTATCCGAGACAAGCGCCTTCTCACTGCCTACATGCCTGGCCTTGGGTTTGCTTTTATTTTATTTTATTTTAATTTAATTTTTGGATTTGTTTTTTTCGAGACTGGGTTTCTCTGTGTAGCCCTGGCTGTCCTGGAACTCACTCTGTAGACAAGGCTGGCCTTGAACTCAGAAATCCGCCTGCCTCTGCCTCCCAGAGTGCTGGGATTACAGGCGTGCACCACCACTGCCCGGCTCCTTATTTATTTTTGAGACAGTATTTTTTTCTTTTAATTTACTTTATTATTTTATGTGTATAGGTGTTTTTTTTTGGGGGGGGTTGGATTTAGTTTTTTGTTTTTGTTTTTGTTTTTGTTTTTTTTTCCGAGACAGGGTTTCTCTGTATAGCCCTGGCTGTCCTGGAACTCACTCTGTAGACCAGGCTGGCCTCGAACTCAGAAATCCGCCTGCCTCTGCCTCCCAAGTGCTGGGATTACAGGTGTGCGCCACCACCGCCCGGCTGTGTATAGGTGTTTTATCTGTGTCTGTGTTGCACATGTGGAGGTCAGAAGAGGCATCTGAGCCTCTGGAACTGGAGGTATGGATGGTCTGGGAGCCACCATGTGGGTGCTGGGAATCAAAGCCAGGCCCTCTGGGAGAGCGGCTGGCACTGTAACCAGCAAGCCATCTCTCCAGCCCCTTTACTGTTTCTTTTAAGACAGAATCTTGCTAAGTTAAGGAGGCTGGTCTCTGTGGCCGGGCCAGGCCTTAAGTGTCCACCCTGTGTGTCCGTCCCAGGGTCACATTCCTCTCACCCAGCTGCTCAGTTATCAACCATTTTATCTCTCAAGCGACAGGTGTTGGATTTCCAGCCCACATCTGTCCGAAACCTTGGGCCAGGGACATCTGCCGCTTCCTTTGACTCTTACATACCTAGGCTGTTGGGTCACCCTTCCTTTCTGTTCTTTTTTTCCTGGTCTGCATTAGCATTAGTCAGTCAGTCCCCCTCCCCCAGGCTACAACTTCATCTGCTCTTAGGGACCTAATGCGCACTGGGAGATGTTTGGCATTCTACCTTCTGACCCAGCAGATGGGCCTGGGAGATGAGGGCCTGGGGCCTGGGCCTGGTGTGCCCCTCAGGCTCGGGAGTCTGGAGCGTTTGGTTGGGCCGTGCCTTCTTAGCTCTTGTCTAGCTCTCCTCCACCGTTACTGTGCGGCTCTGGACACTAGCCTCCAGTTTTTCTTTCATGTGGACTTGAGGCTTGAAGCTCGCACGTGCCAGCCAAGCATTCTGTGACCGAGCTACATCTCAGCTCGTGGCCTTTATTGGTTAAACCTCAGATACAATCCATCAGCCTTGCTGGCAGGCCTGAGCGAGGGGAATCAGGCCGATCTCCATAGGCAGCCATTGTTAGACAAACAATAATCAATAAAAACAGAGGCTTTGTTGGAACCCATGAACTGTTAACCCCAGCACACCTAGCTCAGTAGCACCCATTAGCAAGGGGTAGCCCACATCTTCCATAACCCTACAGAGTTATGGGCCAGAAGTTCAACGTCATCCATCTTTGGCTACATAATGTTTTTGAGGCTAACCTGGGCTACAGAAGACATAACCCTAACCCTAACCCTAAGTGGTAGGCAGGAGGCTTGCCACCAGTTCAAAGTCAGCATCGGTTATGTTGGGAACTCCACAACAGACCAGGCTACAAAGGAACACCTGTTTTAAAAGCTAACAAAACCAAGCAAGCCAGCAAATAAATGAAACCTTCGAGACACCCAACCCACAGAGGAGTGCGGTAGAGGCTTGCCTAGCTTGTACAGGCCCTGGGCTTGCGTTGCGTTGACTCAGCACGGTGGTGCAGGCCTATAATCCCAGTACTTGGGAGGTGGAGGCACGAGGATCAGAAGTTCAAGATCATCCTTGGCTACATAATGTGTTTGGTGCTAACCTGGGCTACATAAGACCCTGCTATAAACAAACAAAACAGACATTTATGGTCAGAGTAATCTGAGGAGAAGCGAGCGTGCCTGGAAGTGGTGAGGCCGCCAACCCTGGAGGGACCCAGACCCTGCTGGCCAGTAAATACTGTGGACTAGTGATAGCCCTGGCCCTGAGATAAAGGTCAGCGCGGACCCCCCTGGGGGGGGGCACCGCTTGGGTATTTACTCTGTGTCACGGCAGTTAAAAGGACTGTTTCCTGGACTCATGTACACTGGGGACTGAGCCTGCGGTCAGATGCCTGTCTGGAAAGAGCAGTAAAGGCTGGCCACTTATGGTTGGGGCTAAGTGGCTTTTCAGAGGCCACATATTCCTGAACGGACTGGCTGGAAGACGCCTGGAAGGCCTGTGTGAGGTGATGTGCTCTGGAGAAGGCAGGAGGCCACTGTAGAGCCAGAAAGACTGGGAGACCCAGGGGCCGGGAGGCCAGGGCCACTGGTCCTGGGGACTGCCTGCCTGCTCGTCCTGGGTTTCAGTGTCAAGGGAGGGGGCGACTTCCCTGGTCCCCCAACACAGCCTCTCATGTAGCAGGGGTCTGCCTCAGCTGCTCCCTGTAGCACAGTCTGGCCCGTAGGAGTGGAGCTGGCGAAAGAAAGCCTTATGCCCAGTGCATTTGGGGGCGTCTGGGGGTCGGGGGCAAACAGTGGCGCCTTTGTTGACAGCTGCCAGGAATCTGGCGGAGGAGCTGGCCCTGGGTTTGGCTGGGTTCTCCACAGACTGGCCCTCTTTGAAGTGACCCTTTCAAAGCTCAGCCTGTATTCTCGAGAGGAGAGGGAGCTTGGGCAGACTGGGCGGAGGGCTTGCTGGCCCCTGTGGCGTGGACATGGGGCAGGAGCCATGTGGGACCTAGGAATGTGGTGGGCTGGAGTACACGTCAGAGCCATGCGAGTGGACAACTACTCGGGGTCTGACCAGTGACAAGTCTGGGTGTCATTTCAGGGGAGGGCAGAGCTCCTTCTGGCTGGTGCCTGGCTTCTTTCTTTCACCCAGCAATTGGATTTCTGTCTCTATTGGGCTCCCAAACTAGCAGTGTGTTCTTAATTCCCACCACTGCTGGGAGAACCACTTGGGACACTAGGGCCGGACCACAGGACCCGGAGCACAGAGAGGTTGAGTTCGATCTGGGGCAAAGGGGCTTTCCCTACTCCTTAGAGTCTTTGGAAAGCTGGGGACCCCAACTCTGAGTGGAGACCCTCAGCTCTGAGCAGAGACCCCCCTACCTGAGTGAAGACCCCACCTCTGAGTAGAGACCCCTGTGCTTCCCCAGACTTTTCCTTACCAATGAGGAGACAATGATGGCTTCTCCAGGGGAGAGCCCGAGGGAGGGGGGAGGACCAGCTAATCATGGAGGGTACCGTTCCCATCTCCCTATTTATCCTTCAGGGAACGTGAGGCCTAGAGAAAAGGCAGGCTTAGGAGGAGAAGAAGCAGAAGAGAGGGAGGTGGGACAAACAAGAGCAGTCCTGGGAGCTAGCCCGAGTGACCAGGAGGCCAAGGCTGAAGGATCAACAAGTCAAGGCCTGGATGACTCAGTTGGGACTCTGTCTTGAAATAAAAAAGAAATCGAGAAGAGGGCTGTCGATGTCTCTCAGTGATAGAGTGCTTGTCTGATGTTCACAAAGCCCTGGGTTCAGCCCCCAGCACTGGATAAACTGGGTGGTGGCGCATGCCTGTAATCCCAGCACTCAGGAGGGACTTAGAGCTCGGCATCATCTGCTGCTCCATCTCCGTGAGGCTGGAAACTCAGAGTTCCATTTGCCTCTGCTTCTGAGTGCTGGGATTATAGGCTTGTGCCACCATGCCTGGCTTAACTAACTTAAAAACAACAACAGCAACAACAACAACAACAACAACAACAACAACAAAAGAGTGGCAGAAAAAGAAAAGGTGACATTCAGGCAAAGGAGGAGGAGGTTTCCCAAGGCTTCCTGAGGGAGACTCTGAGTGTTGGGGCAGAGCCCCTTGTCCCCACCCTGATGCAATGCTTTCTCTCTTCCTGTAGCCATGAGATGCAGAGTGGCCGTTTGGGGACCAGGGATCGGAGTGTTTGTAAGTGGGTTGACCAGATCTCACTGCGTGGTAAACCGCGCAGTAAGTAGAGTGTGTAAGCATATACCGTGATGGTCACAAACTGAAACTGCCCAGTGATGCAATTCTCCGAAGGTGTCACCTGTACACACACACACACACACACACACACACACACAGACTTGAGGAAATCTTCTGGAGGCGTGGCCTCTGGCTCCTCCCCAAGGGGGTGGGGCTCTCTGTTGCTCCCTGTATCTTGAGCTGGCATCTACACAGCTGAGCTCTCATTAGCTCTAATGAGACCTTGGCCATGGGCCCTGCGCCCTGCTGCACCTGGGGGAGGAGCTGTGACAGCGGAGGGTGGGCAGGTGCACAAGAAGGGAGGATGGGGATAGGGACCCAGGCTGGTGACAGAGCCCATTCCGCCACCTCCTCCCTCTGCAGCCTTCACCTCCTGCACTGGGGCCCAGGGGCCCAGGCCCCCCAGTGCTAGGGACTAGCTTATCTGAGGGACCAGGCTCGGCCTGGGGCCACCAAGGACATTCCCAGGCATGGCTGGCCTAGTGTTCCTCTTGTCCTCCCCCAACTACAGCCTGGGGCAGCCAAAGAGGCTAAATGCTTGGGAAAGATGGGGCAGTGGCCTTCATTCCGTGGGTGGCCATTACTTGTAAGCACCCTGGGCTCCACACAGCCCTGCCCTCAAGGGCTTCCTTGTCTGCTTTTCCTATTGCCCAAAAGCCAGACAAAAAGACTC